>OX637466.1:49536932-49621098 GCA_951799995.1 Trifolium subterraneum
ACAATTTCATAAGTGCTAAAAAATTATTTAATTGATGTAAAAAAATGATGTAATAAAGAAGAGCATGCACTTTATAAATTATAAAGCGATAAAAAATATATTATATTTGTTATATGGGATATATATGGCTCAAATTGTCAACTTTATTTATGTTGTGATTATATTTATTTCCATATTTCTTGTCACAGTGAACGTTTATGGATATGGTAAATCTTTTTTTTTATCCTTTACAAATTTCTTTAATTACTTCGTACACAATATTTCATTCTATTATAGTAGTAACATTTCTCTCTCTCTTTTCATTACAGTATTTTACATATGTTTTCAAGATTATTATTGTCCACAATATATGTGCCGGCCTCCTGTTATATATTCATCGACCAATGAGAACAAGTTACATCAGCAATACAATTTAGCATCAACTCTAAAATACTCATACTGAAATATTATATTTATTCGAGAATAATATAAATAAATATAATAATATCATTTTTTGTTAATCACTAAATCAAATTAATAAATATGTAAAAAGAATCACACCAAGTACACATAGAAAAGAAATTAAACACACTATTATACTAGTATATCAAGATAATTATTTTATGGTATAAATCTATTAAAAGCAAATACTATGGAAAGGTCAACACTACCCATCCTATATGATATAAACATTCCATTCAACCGCAAAATTTTTATAAAATTCGTATTTGTTATTATTATTAACTATTTGTGCACCATGTTGTACCACCTGAGAGACTTGTGCATATTAAACGTCGCCTGTGCCAACGACTTGTAACGAAAAAAGACGCTGCCAAAAATTAAAATTCTGGCAGTGAATGAAAATTTGGTATTAAAAAAAAAAAGAATGAATTCATTCTTATTATGATTGATAAGTTTTTCATGTGAATTTTTATTAAGTGTATTGAAGGGACAAATACAACACTTTGATGTACTTAAAAGGTAATGATATTAATTTTGTGAAGGGTTTTTACAATTTTTATAACTGCTAAAATTTATTCAATCGATGTAATAACTTATAAATTATAAAGTGCATATTATATTTGATACATACCTAGAAGAAAATATGGCTCAAATTGTGAACTTTATTTATGTTATGATCGTATTTATTTATGTATTTTTTGTTACAATGAACGTTAATGGTAAACTATTTTTTTATGGTTTGCAATTTTTCTTAATTACTTCATGCACAATATTTTATCCTAGTAACATTTTTTCTCTCTCTTTTCATTACAGCAATTTATAAATGTTGTCAAGATTCTGATTGTCCTCTATCTCTTTGCCCCCCTCCTATTACACCGACGTGTGCTACCAACGTTTGTCTATGTATGAAGAGAAATCCCTTGATAGAATGAATAACTCATATGTTGTGTTGACTCAAATTAAGAGCACTTAATTACTCTTTAATTTTATACTAGCATAATACCCGTGCATACGCACGGGTCGCGGCGTTGCCGCGATTTTTTTTGTTGTAGAGCGAATATTATATAGTGTGAAATTAGTCCCGTTATAAAATTATTTATCATCGCAAGATTGTTGTTTGATATATGATAGTTCAAATTGTAGTAATATTTATAAATGACAACTTGTTCGTATATAAATAATATTGAACTTGTGTTGAGTGATATTTCACATTTTTTTTAATCAAACAAATTTACTGCATTTCATTAAAAAATAAATGTTCAATACAAAAGGGAATATTCTCAAATCTATGGAAGCTAGCCCAAGAATTGGCCACCGTAGCAAGAGTATGAGCAACCAAATTCGCTTGCCTCCTAACAAACTTAACTTCAAAGTTTATAAAAGATGACATAGCAATTTAATATAGCAATTTCTCATATACATGTAATACAAAACATAAAAGAAAAAAAGAAAAACAAATAATTAAAGTTCATTATAAATTTTTATATTTATAAATGACAATTTGTTCGTATATAAATAATATTGAACTTGTGTTGAGTGATATTTCACTTTCTTTTTTTTTGAATGAAACAAACTTACTACATTTCATTAAAAACTAAATGTTCAATACAAAAGGGAATATTCTCAAATCTATATGGAAGCTAGCCCAAGAATTAGCCACCCTAGCAAGAGTATGAGCAACCAAATTCGTTTGCCTCCTAACAAACTTAACCTCAAAGTTTATAAAAGATGACATAGCAATTTAATATAGCAATTTCTCATATACATGTAATACAAAACATAAAAGTAAAAAAGAAAAACAAATAATTAAAGTTGATTATAAATTTTTAAAATACAATAAAGAATATTTGACATAGTTAAAATTTGGATATATAATTCATAGGACCGACGTTCATTATATATACGCAGAGTGAGATAAGATAACTTGTGATAATATGCTTAGAAACTATTTTCTATCATTTTAAAACGGATGAAGTAGTAATATGGGTTCCTAATACATCATGTAGATTTACGGTTATTTTAGACATCATTGATAAAACATATGAGTAAAAACATATGTCTCATGTAAATCACAAAAAAAAAATAGGTCATCGTATTAATATGAGTATAAATATAGTCCTCGTCGAAATTATAAAAAAAATAGACAAATTTACTAATTTATGAGTAAAAATATAGGTCCCATATAAATAGTTATAATAAAATATAAAAACATTGAGCGATAGAGTATAATGATTAAAATAACATTATTTTATTAAAATTTAGTATGAAAAGACAATTATGCCCTTGGTTTGATTATGTGTCAAAAAAATTAAAAATTGTAAAAAGGGTAGTATGGACATTGCATATGTATCTACTTTTTTTATATATACATGATATCCCACTGCTTTGCCTTGAATTGAATAGTTGGTAAATTATATAAATACATTCATAATCTCTTTAGATTGTGTCCGTGTTGTTTGTGTTAAGAAACATTACATCCATGAAAAAGTCAGATAAAATAGCTCAAAATTGTATAATATTGATGAAGTAAAATATTACAAAATGAGAAAAGTTATGTAAAAACGACTATAGCAAGACCTATTTATAGGATAATTAGCTAGACTAACTAACTAGTAACTAGAGCAACTAACTATATCTCAGTTTGAAATTTAAATTGACATTTAAGATCAGGAAAATAAAAAAATAGAGACGTTTTGAGATAAGCCATTGAAATGTGTTTGATCCGTAGATAAGCTTATGTGTTGTTTCAAATCTTAAAAGGGGTTGGTATATCTTAATTCTAATTACTTAAGAGGACTATAAACAATATGGAATGTTGACCTAATTTTTTTTTACAATGAATGTTGACCTAACTAAATTAATTATTCATGTAATATATATCAATTGACAAATTTTTTAATAAGGAGAATATTATTATTTTGGTCCTTAGAATGGTAATATAAGTCAATTTACTTTTTGTATTTGTTTATCGTTGATTAATTTTATCTATGAAATTACTAATAAAATAAAAGAGACACTAAAGAATAAGACAATATTTTGAAAAAAGAATAGCCAGACAAAAATGACATGGAATTTCTCTAAATTTCAAAGAAAGATGCAATTTGTAAAGCATTTAGTTGGCTTACCCATTGTTCTAATGTATTCTCTCTTATCTTAAATATAAACAAATATTCTGTTTTTAAGTTCGTTAAATGATTTATGTATTTGATTTATATTCTTGACCAAATACATAAATTATTCAATGAGTTTATAAAAAAATCTTTATTGAATTATATTTGAGGCTGGATCGAGCATTATATTGCTCACTCTATTCAGGTAAATAAACAACGAACCATGATCATCCATGATCATCAAATTTTCTTTGTCTCCCTATTGAGATTTGAGGGGTATAAATATAGATGGCGTTTTTTTTACCGAATACATATGGTTGTTGATCACAAGACCCATCACAGTTTATTATACAACATAACGAGTTAAAATCCTCTTCATTTCTTCAAATAAATGGCAAATGCAATTACTATAGTTTTGATTTAAATCAAGAATATAAATACACGTTTTTTTAGAATAATTGATATTATTTGAATATTTATACATTTAAACTTTGATACTTGCATTTGTCATTTCTTTTAAGAAATAGAGAGGATTTCTACTCCAACATAACATATCTTTGAAAACTTCGTGTCCTCTTTATATTCTTAAAAGCCCCCAAAATTCTTTTTATTTTGTCAAATTTACCCTTTTTAGATTGAACAATCCGAACATGATTTATTCGGATTGTACAGTCCAAACACATATATTTATTGCTCATCTCATAATTGTGAAACATCATGATCATCGTCAGGGACGAAACTAGTAGGGGACCAGCAGAGGACACGGTCCCCCTAAAATTTTATAATTTTTTTAAAGTTTAGTATGTTGTTATACTATTGGTTCAGTTTTATATTTAGCCCCCTTATTTTATTAAGCTTATGCAAATGGTTCTTCTTCTTTTTTTTGACTCAAACACAACGATATTCATTCATTCGAATAATTGATTGAGTACATCAAATGCAAATAAAAAATAAAAATGCAACATCGCTAAAAACAAAAAGGATGAATTTGCGAACAAACTCACAACATCCAAGTTAATAGCATGGAACGACAAAATGCCTACAAATAATATGATAAAACTAAAGTCACAGGAATGTCTATGCTTCCGGATCTGCAACGATGATGTCCAAATCATTGATTGAATTTACAATTGATTGAAGTCAATCTTTCAATATGAACTAAACGAACACCACAACAAGACGGGAAAACAAACGTCGTACCAATGGTTCTTCCTTATTAATCCAATATTTTGGTTCTATTATAAATTTGATGTAAATTCGATCACCTAATATTTAAATTTTTTATTACTAAAAAAAGTGTTTTATTGCCCCAATATTAAATTTAATGATTTTGAGACTAAAATTCACATTGTTTTACACAAAAACTCGCAATGTTTATGACAAAATACATGAGTTGAGACCAAAATTATAATAAATGTGAAAATTGAAGGACCAAAAAGTTTGACTTAAAAAAAATTGTCCATAAAATGAAGATTTGCAATATTAACCATTGATTTATTTTATAATTTCTTGTATAGGTTATGCTTTTAAATTTTAATTTTTTTAATTAAATTGGACTTTTAAATTTAGTCCCCCTAAATTAAATTTCTGGCTCCGTCCCTTATTATCGTCATCAAGATTTTAAAATACACGTTCAAATTGTAAGATCTGGATGCACTAGAAATTGAGAAGTAATATAACATTCATAATTTCAAACACCACAACAACATAAATTGAACGAGTACACGAGCTCTATGCCTTGAGCACGCGAAGGTACCTACCTGGTTTATGAAAAACAGAGGCAGGTTAACAAACAATTTCCAGACAGTAATTCAATGCATCATCGCTAATCTAATCCAATTCCAACTTTTTTAATACTAGCTGAAATTTTGTCAAAAAAAAAAATACTAGCTGAAATAACTAATTTAGTTTTGATGATAACAATATATAAGAAAATAATTGGAAATTCTAATGTACGTTCAAGTGTGCAGGACTAAAAAGAAATATGTTATTCCTGATAGTATATATATGCATCCAAAGAATATGCTGGACACGCTTCAAAAATAGACCCACTAGTCGTGGTCATCCATACAATTCTTCGACGGCGACAAAGTTGAACGAGAAATTGAACAACTTGCCTCTCTAGTCGTGTTCATCCATACAATTCTACTTCTGTTTTTGCTTACCACACGTGATTTTCACAGATACAGAGGTAAACAAGACAACAATGAATATTTTGTTTGTCGTTGTGGCCGATCTTCCTGATAATCTCTGACAGATGAGCGACAAGAGATGAGAATGGTCACAAATCTCACTTGGATTGTTAAAGGATTAATTTTTTTTTTTTGTAATGTTTTTGAGATTAATTTTTGGAGATTGATTTTGGCAAAAAACCGATTATCCCAAAAGCTTAAGCTGTTAGGATAGAGCTATATCGATAGTTTTATATTATTTCTAACACGTCCCCTCACCCAAGAGTCCACTTGGGCTTGACGTGTGGATAATGCATAGGTCCACCTACTATATGCTTAAATTCCACTTTTTAATTTGAAAGTGAAGGGACGAGGATCGAACTCTAGACCACTTGGTCATAGAGGCTCTGATACCACGTTAAATAACCAATTATCCAAAAAACTTAAACTATTAGAATAGAACTACATCGATGATTTTATATTATTTCTAACCATTTATAACCATTTATATTGACGTTTGTTGTCTAATGAAATTTATTGAATGTTGCAAATTAGGATAAGGCTTCATCTCAAATACAGTTTTTAGTTTTGATGTTGTATACTTGTATTAATTAAAAAAGGAACTCATGATCATGTAATATTGGATGTAATTAAATTACCATTTACTATTGCTTATGCATGCAATTGATGATATAGATTTTTTAGTTTCTCATCCCTAACAAAAAGTTACCCTTTCTGTAAAAAACAGAAACATGACCCCCAAATTCATCCTAAAATTTATTAGTTGATTTTTTTATTACTATTATTAGTATGTCGGCCTTTGAAAAAAAAATTGTAATACTCTTAAACTTTATTAGTTGTTTACTATTGTGCATACTTGCACATTTGTGTAACCCAACACAATCCTTCAAATGATATGCATCATCTAAAAATAAATATTTTATTAAATAAATATGAAAATAAAATATTTCTTTTATAATTTAGGAAAATTACGTTACCCACTGGGTTGGCTTTTTAGGTAACTTCTCTTGTAGGGTCTAGAAATTTGGTTTTTTCTCCATGCCTTTCCTTCCGTTAATTCGAACATACATCATTATCAATCATGAAATTTCCATGCTTTCTTGATAAATTATTGATAAACTTAAATTCCAACATATATAGTAGATATAACCTTGCTATAATCAAAGGTTTTTTTTTTTTCTCGAAGCAATAATCAAAGGTTATAATAATGAAAATTTGGTATAAAAAATAAAATATTAATTCTTATCATTGACGACCTCCGTAATAAGCATACCAAAGAGACAAATATAACACTTTGATGTATTTACGAGGCATTTAATAATGATACTAATTTTGTGAAGATTTTTCTAAAGATTTCCTACGTGATAAATACTATTTAATTGATGTAATATATATAGGAGAGCATGCACTTTAAATATACATTGTAAAGTGAATAAAATTATATTGTACTTGATACATGAAAAAGGAAGAAATATGGTTAAAATTGTCGACCTTATTTATGTTATGATTATATTCCTTTCTACATTTCTTGTTGCAACGAATGTTGATGGTAAGCCATCTTTTTATCCTTTATAAAATTTTCTTAATTACTTCATACACAAGTACTATTTTATTTTTCAAAGTATAGTAACATTATTTTTTCTCTTTTTTATTACAGCTGCAACTTATCAATGTTATCGAGATTCTCAATGCCCATCATTTATGTGCCCACCTCCTATTATACCAAGATGTGTTAATGGTGGTTGTACATGTATTATTAAAACTTAAAAGAAGGCAAAGAAAGCCATAGATTCTATGAGTATCAAACCGAAAGAGTTTTCACTGCTGAAATAAAATATGTGTATATTGTAAATAAACATGACTTTGTACTCTAAGATGACGGAAATAAAATGAAATAATATAAAAAAAAAATATTACTATATTATAATATAACATGACTTTGTGTTTTAGTATACTCTCTCTGGTTCAGTATTTATTGTAAAATTTAATTTAATTTTTAATATAGCATAAAGGGTTTTTCTATCATGTGCAAATTTGCACATGTTAAGAAATTTAAAATAGTAAATTTGTATTGAAACTTGTGTATTTTATATTAAATGTATAACATTAAATGTATACTATTTAAAAAATAACATTGCACATGTTAGACAAACCCTAGTATAAATACATCAATTTTACGATGAATTTAAAAAATCAACTTTTTATTATATATAGAACTAGAAGGAGTATCACATTTTATTACCTGCCGTATTGCCTATCATAATATTTTTAATAGTTTTTTTTTAACAACGTCTTTAATAGTTAAAAGGGTTAAATATGTTTTTTATTCTTATAAAACGGTGACCTTAAGTATAATCCTTACTTAATTTTTATTATATATATTTAGTATCTGGAAAACAATATTGCACTTAATGTTGATCCTTACTGTACGTCAAGATGTATTTTTGTATTATATTTTGGAAGGTATGTTTAAAATATATATTATAAAAAGCTCATTCACAAAAAACAAGTTAAAAATTTGAGTTTTAGGTCATGATTTTCATTACTTTTACCTTGAATTTTTTCTGTTTAAAAAATTTATATTTAATTCATCTCATGTAAAAAAAATCCAAATTTTAGTAGATGAACTTTATATGATATTTTAAACATGTCTGCAAAAAATAATTGAAAAATTTAAGATTTTAATGATAATTAAACAAATTTAGTTTTAGTAAGAAGGAAAACTTTGTGCAGGAAAATGGTCATCGTATGAATCATCATCGGTGTCACTATCTTCTTCCTCTATAGAAGCCTTTAGAGCGAAGCCCTGTTTCTCTTTCCATTATTTATATTTACCTTTGGAACCTTCTTCATAAGCATTATTGAGCCTAAGAATAGTTTGCTCATGTTCCTTTAGCTTTCAAAATAAGGTAGTGATCTCCAATGTACTTGTACTTTGAGCTTCCTTAATAGCGATAACTTTAGGTTATCATTCTCTATTCAAGGATCTCAAAATTTTATTAGCACAATATTCTTGATTCGATATAGGTTTTTCCTATATTATCCAATTTGTTCACTATTTGAGTAACCTCATTTGCATGTAATGTGAAAGAGTTCATATTCATGATAAAGCGTACCACATCACTTTTCCGTTTTACAATGTGATATGGCATAATAGTCATTCACTCCTAAAGCGGAGATCAAAAGATTACGATACTTCAAATCATACTGTACTTTCTTTTGTTCATCATCGATCTATATTCTTCTTCAGGTTTATCAAGAACTAAGCCATGAAATTCTTTAATGGGTTGAAATAATTGACCATTTTTAACGGATTTTCCATACTTCCATATCCATAGACATGATATGTACACTTATATGATTCTTCCAAAATTTGTAATTCTCGCTATTAAACATTAGAGACCTATCAACGCGCCCTTAGGATCTTTACTTGCCATACATACTATCAGGAGGTGAAACAATGATAGATATATAGGTCAAGACTCTGATGCCACTTGTTAGTATGTATGGCAAGGTAACGACAAGAAGGGGGTTGAACAGTGTTTGAGAGTTTTATGTGCGGTGGAAAATAAGTTTCCGATTTTTCAAAATATTTTTGGAGAATTACAATTTTGATAGTGTTGGGTTATTCACTCTAACCCTTTGAACAAAGATTGAAGGAGATGAATTATGAGAGAGATAGAAAACAATGAAAAGAATAGAAAAAGATAAAAGGGAAAGTAAAGAAAAATCTTATTCTTCCACAAAGGGCCTTAATTGTTTATATACAATAGGTGGTTGCTTCAAATGCAAGCAACTGCATAACTACCTAAGACAAACAAACAAACTAGCTAACAGAAATGACAACTGTACATAACAAACTAATAACTGCTAACTGCCTATACAGAATAATGTTCCAACATTGTATAAGAGCTAGAGTCTCTGACTGCTAGAGCATCTAAAGGACAGATGTTCCAACATCTGACTCAACATTGCACAGTCTGAATTATAAAACCAATACTCCTCCTTAATTCAGACTGTCAAAGCTGACTATCCTCATCTCTCTTCTTAGCTTCAGGAACTGATCTCTCTTCACAGCTTTAGTCAATATATCAGCCTGTTGATCATTAGTTGAGCAATACTCCAAACTGAGTTTGCCTTTGTTAACTTGGTCTCTAAGAAAGTGAAACCTGGTCTCAATGTGCTTACTTTTACCATGACTGACAGGATTCTTAGCCAAGTTAATTGCTGATTTGTTGTCAATCTTCAGCATTACTGTGATGTTGTCAATAATCTTCATTTCACTGAGAAGTGATTGCAGCCAATTAGCTTGACAAGCAGCTAGAGAGCCTGCAACATACTCAGCTTCACAGCTAGACAAAGCAATCACTGATTGCTTCTTAGAACACCATGAAACTGGTGCATTTTGAAATTTAAACACATAGCCACTTGTGCTCCTCTTGTCTACTTTGTCTCCACACCAATCAGCATCAGAAAATCCATTCAATTCAAGTTTGGAGCTATCACTTGAATATGGAAATAACACACCATAGTGTATTGTGTCATTGATGTATCTGAGTATCCTCTTTGCTGCTAGGAGGTGAGACTTCAGTGGCTTGCTCATAAATCTACTAACATAGCCTACTGCATAGCTAATGTCAGGTCTGGTTTGACACAAGTATCTTAGGGAACCTAACAATTGTCTGAACATAGTAGAGTCCACAGTCTCACTGCTTCCATCTACTTCTAGCTTCAGCCTTGTGTCTGCAGGTATCACTGCTGAATTGCAATCAAGCATTTCAAACTTCTTCAAAATCTCAGTAGCATACTTTGCTTGATGCAATATCACTCCTTTTGGTGTTTCTAGGAGTTCCATTCCCAGAAAGTAAGTCAATTTTCCCAAATCAGTCATTTCAAATTCACTCTTCATTTGTGATTTAAAATTCTCAATCTCCATGGGTGAGCTGCCAGTCACTAGGAAATCATCAACATACAAACATATGATTAACATATGCTTGTCATCACTGTGTTTCACATAAACACCATATTCAACACTACATTTCACAAAACTTTGCATAACAAGAAATTGGTCAATTCTCTTGTTCCATGCTCTTGGGGCTTGCTTCAAGCCATACAAAGCTTTGTTCAGTTTCAGCACCCTATCTTCCTTGCCTTTCAACTCAAAGCCAGGTGGTTGCTTCACATATACATCTTCTTCCAATGGACCATTTAGAAATGCTGACTTCACATCTAAGTGGAACATAGGCCATCTTCTACTACAAGCTAGTGCTATCACTGACCTTATAGTCTCATGTCTAGCCACAGGTGAGAAGACCTCATCATAGTCTAATCCCTGCTTTTGCAGAAACCCTTTAGCCACAAGCCTTGCCTTATGCTTGATCACTTGACCTTCAGGATTTTGCTTCAGCTTATACACCCATTTCACATCAATTGCTCTTTTATCTGAAGGTAGCTTGCATATGTCCCATGTCCTGTTCTTCTCAATTGATTTTAACTCATCAATCATTGCTTCTAACCACACTTTACTCTTTAGTGCACTCTTGACATCTAGAGGTTCAATGTTTGCTAGCATAGCATAGTACACAATGTTCCCCTCATTGTCTACAACATTATCTGGAACTATATCACAATCTGCTAACCTTCTTGGGATTTGAGTAGTTCTGTGAGATCTTACTGGTAGGTGTCTTCCATTATCCTCATCACTTGAGGCATCTTCCTCATTGTGATTCTCCTGATGTTGATGTTGATCAACAAAAGTTACTGGAGTATTTGCTTCCGATGTTCCAACATCTAAGTCCACTTCACAAGTTTTCTTAGATGTGGATTTCTGTTTCCAATCCCAGCTTTCATTTTCCAAGACCTTCACATATCTACTGATCTCTATCTTGTCTGATGTGGGATTATACAGTTTATATGCACCAGTTCTATGATATCCAACAAAGACCATAGGTTCACTCTTGTCATCCAACTTCTTCCTTCTAGCATCAGGTACATGCTTGTAACTCAAGGAACCAAAAACTTTGAAGTGAGTCACACTTGGTTTGCACTTAGACCACACCTCTTCAGGTACCTTGTCTATCAACTTCTTTGTTGGACTTCTGTTTAGGATGTACACAGCTGTAGACACAGCTTCACCCAAAACCTATGTGGCAAACCCTTCTGCTTTACCATACTCCTTGCCATATCTAGGATACTCCTGTTTCTCCTCTCGGCAAGTCCATTATGCTGAGGAGTATATGGTGCAGTAACCTCATGAATTATGCCTTGATCTTTGCAATAATTCTCAAATTCCTTTGATGTGTACTCTCCTCCTCCATCTGTTCTAAGTACCTTGATTGACTTATCACTTTGTTTCTCAACCAGTGTTTTGAATCTCTTAAACACTTCAAAAGCTTCACTCTTAGCTTTTATGTGATACATCCATATCATTCTTGAGTACTCATCCACAAATGTGATGAAATATTTGTTTCCACCAGTTGATAACACATCAATTGGTCCACAAATGTCTGAATGCACAACATTTAGCACTTCACTAGATCTCATAGGCAAATTACTTTTGAATGGTGATCTAGGATGTTTCCCTAACAGACATGTAGTGCAAGTATCTACTGGAGCTATAACACTAGGCAGTCCTAACACCATGTTCTTTGAATTAAGCATTGACAAGCTTTTGAAATTCAAATGACCATACCTTCTGTGCCATAAGTCACTGTCTTTATCTTCAGTAGATGTAGCTAAGCATTCAACTTCAATTGTCTTAACTTGTGTCTTGAAGGTTCTGTTTTGACTTTGAGCTGTTTTCAAGATCAATCTCTGCTTTGAATCAAAGAGCTTCAGTGTTTCACCTTCAAACACTGCTTTGAAACCTTTCTCAAGCAATTGACCTACACTCATCAGATTACACTTCATCCCTGGCACATATAGGACCTTCTCAATAACTGCCTTCTTTCCATTGCTCCTCTGAATCACCACATTTCCCATGCCTTCAGCTGCAATGAAATTACCATTGGCCAGTTTGATCCTTGTGTTAAGACACTTGTTGAAATCAGTCAAAATACTCTTGTTCCCTGTCATATGATTTGAGCACCCTGTATCAAAGTACCAGACCATAGACTCAGCTGTTTCATCAGTAATTGTAACCATGAAACTCACATCATCTTCTGATGTTGAACCATCTTGTGCAACATTTGCCTCTTCTTCAGTATTCTGACTTTTCTTCTTCTTTGGAGCCTTACACTCACTTGCATAATGACCATACTTGTTACAATTGTAACACTGAATGGTACTCTTATCTTTCTTTGACTTTTGCCCTCCTTCTTTCTTTGAAGATTCAGTCTTGTCTTCAACACTTTCTTTCCCTTTCTTGGAACCTTTCTTGTTCTGCCATTTCTTTTTTTCATCTTGATACCTTTTGAACTTCACAAACAGAGCTTGCTCCTCTTCTTTGCCATGATTTCTCTCACCATGCTTCAATTCATGAGTCTCAAGAGTGCTTTGCAGATCCTCCATCTTTATTTCACTCAAGTCTCTTGTTTGTTCAATTGTCACCACAATGTGATCAAATTTATGAGTTAAAGTTCTTAGTACCTTTTCCACCATTTCTTCTTCACTGAGTGTGCTTCCACAATTCTTCATCTGATTTGTGAGAGTTTCCACCCTTGTGAAGTATTCTGCAACTGCTTCATCATTCTTCATCTCCAACAGTTCAAATTGTCTTTTCAAGGCTTGCAATTTGACTTTCTTAACCTTTGCATCACCTCCATAACTCTTCTGCAAAATGTCCCAAGCATCCTTAGAGGTTGTAGCATCTGCAATTTTCTCAAACACCTTTGAATCCACACATTGATGAATGAGAAACAGAGCCTTGCTATCCTTCTTTTTTGCCTCTCTGAATGTGGTTCTTTGCTGCTCTGTTGCATTGGCTGGCAATGGATCAAGAATCGTATTCACTTGTTCATCAGCTTCTTGAACAATGAATATCACCTTCATCTGTTTGACCCATGTATCCCAGTTCTTTCCATCAAGAATTGGAAGATTTGCGTGGAAGTTGCTCTTCCCTGCCATGATTGATTCACAATCACAGATTCTATCCTCAAGATTGAATCAAAATTCCTTGGATCGTACTTGCTCTAGATACCACTTTGTTGGGTTATTCACTCTAACCCTTTGAACAAAGATTGAAGGAGATGAATTATGAGAGAGATAGAAAACAATGAAAAGAATAGAAAAAGATAAAAGGGAAAGTAAAGAAAAATCTTATTCTTCCACAAAGGGCCTTAATTGTTTATATACAATAGGTGGTTGCTTCAAATGCAAGCAACTGCATAACTACCTAAGACAAACAAACAAACTAGCTAACAGAAATGACAACTGTACATAACAAACTAATAACTGCTAACTGCCTATACAGAATAATGTTCCAACATTGTATAAGAGCTAGAGTCTCTGACTGCTAGAGCATCTGAAGGACAGATGTTCCAACATCTGACTCAACATTGCACAGTCTGAATTATAAAAGCAATAGATAGAATGTTTAAACTTGATAGAGTAAATGATCCCTACATGTAAAGAGTTTTGATTTTATATCGCATAAAATTATTTTTTTGGTTTTAGTACTTGTAAATATATAATGTTTTGTCTTTGATTCTTGTTGTTTTGTTTTAGTCTCTACGAAATTGATTTATATTGAAATTTGTTCTTGTAATATGTAAAATATTTGTAACATTCCGGTTTAATTATTAGAAGTAATAATAACTAGAGATATATATTTAGAATAATACAAGCAATATTGTTATCAATGTTATGTAAAGAAACAGTAAAACTGCTTAAAAAAATAAAGAGACACTAAAATTGTTGGGACCCGTCACCTGTGAAATTCATAGTTCTAGAATGCTTTATTTTTTACAAATAATGAATTGGTCTAAGTGGTAAGAGTATTGGTTCCCTTAAATATATGGTTAGGGATTCGATTTTTGACTCATGCGAATGAAGAAAATTCGATTGGAAGGGAAGAGTCCATCTTATATACCACAAGGGTGGAAACTTCGTACCAGTAAAAAAAACACTTTATTTTATTATATCTTTTTAAAACCAAAACAATTCAAAAATAATTTTTCATGTGGCATATAATAGACAATTTGAGTGAACGTTCTAAAAAATACTACAAATTGTGGTTGAAACACTCATCAACTTCCTTTGATTAAATTAAAGTTTCTTTTTAAAACATTTCCAAATTAAGGTGACGAATTGAGACATGCCACATTTATAAAATGATTTTTCCACTATTGAAATCATTCATAAACCAAACAAATTGACACTGAAAAATGTAATTATAACCATCTCAATTAAATATTTTCCACAATAAAAACAAAATTCCAGAAAGAAAATGAATTGAACATAAACTTGGGATGATTGGGATTGAGGACCCACGAAATAATGTTGAGTAGAGTTCATCATTAGAGGTGCTCTAATACAAGTCAATGTCATCACTTTGCCACGCATTTAACATCGTCGTAATTTTGGCGCAACTCTAACTTCTAAGACTTGGGACATAAGTCCAAACAACAGTAATAGAAAAAAGTCACAAAATAAAAATAATATCTATATAAGAAAAAAATACAAATCACGAAAGCATAGCATGACATGATATAATTTGTTTAGAAAAAATATTTTGATGAAGTTTTTAAAAAGGGCGTGTTTTTTTCACTCACTTTCAAATACTCTACTGTTTCATAATGTAATCTTTCAAATAACATGCACCGTGTTAAAACAAATATTTTATTAAACTAAATACGAAATAAAATGTTTATTTTATAATTTAGGAAAATAACCTAATGATTTGACTTGCTAAGTAACTTCTGTTATGTGGTTTCGAAATTCAGGTTGTTTTGCAACTACATGTCTTTCCGTCGATTCAAACATATATAATTATCAATTATAAACTCTTCATGTTGTCTTGAGGAATTATTGACGAGCTTGAAATCCAACATATATACTCTATATATAGCCCGGTTTACATGAAAGGGTAATAAAATAATAAAAATTTGGTACAAATAAATAAAGAAAATTTTATGATTGATAAGTTTTTCATCTAACCTCCTTACTAAATGTGTTGAGGGGTCAAAAATAACATATTGACGTGTTTAAGAGACATTTAATAAGGATAATAAGTTTGTGAAGAGGTTTTTATCGGTAAATAAGTGCTAAATAATATTTAATTGATGCAAAGAGAACATGCAAGTTATAAATTATAAATTGATAAAAAAAAAATCAAATTATAGTTGATACATGTAAAGGGGGAAACTATGGCTAAAATTGTCAACTTTGTTTGTGTTATGATTATATTTCTTTCCATATATCTTATTGCAACGAACGTTGATGGTGAGTCTTCTTTATCTTTTACAAATTTCTTTAATTACTTCATACATGATTTATTTTTTCTATTTTTTCACTACAGCGGTTAAAAAATGTTCTAAAACATCTGATTGTCCAATGCATATGTGCTGGAATTATAATTTCCCGAAGTGTATCGATCACGTTTGTAAGTGTATTAAAGGAATGCAATAAATTTTGAATATCAAACCGATAAAGTACTTAGAATAATTTGTTTGTCTTATGGAGTACTATATATAGCTGCACGGACCTTGTAATTAATTATGTCTTTGTACACATGATGGTCATAAAATGAAATAAGAAAACTAAAGAATAAATTATATATTGTGTTATTCTCTTTTATTTAATAGTTAAGTTAAAAATTTGTTTTTATGTTATTTATATACTATAATATTATAACTTTTTCGTAATATTGTTATACTATAATCCTACAATTTAGATTTATCTTACTTCTTTATTTTATTTTTTAAACAACTTTAAATGCTTTGTTCGCTTTAAAATTTATGAACGAGACTATAAATATAACGCCTCAAATAATTTTATTTTTTTGAAATCTTTTGGGGGATTAATATTTAATACGGAATAACTATTAAAATTACAAAATAACTTATTCGGAGACATAAAAATTCTAAAAATAACTTGAATCAGTGTCAAGTCTCAAGGACAACATCTTGTATAACATAGCCTTGATTATAAAACTTGTATAACTAAAGTTATTACGATTATGTAAACAAAATCGTAAACAAAAATACAAATCATGAAAGCATAGCAAGACATGACATAAAAGATAGCAGTCTTGTATTATGCTATTGGAAGATTCGTGAAGTTTAGGAGGATATCATTTGTAGTAAGGTTTCCATGTGCCATAGAATAGTTCGTTCTTGTTGATCTTGAAGAATTTCTTGATTCCGGTCTCGCACAATGACGCCCCGCAGAATGTTCAGCAGAGAATGTAATATTTATTGTTGAAGTTGTATTATCGGTTGAATTTATGCCTGGAGTAACGCGGATGGTGAAGTACGCGTCTCTTGAGGCTGAGTAATGATGTTTCGAGAGGAGGTTTACTTTATTATCAGAGAAAGAACTGATTGTGATGTGTCTTCGATCAGTTGTAGTGCAGAACACTACTTTGAGGTTGTATTTTTGTTGTGTGTGGCCATAAGCCCTGAGATTGGAGTGAGGATCAAGTGGTTGCGACGTTGATCGAAAGGTTCCAGAAGATTAGGGAAGGAATATTTCCACAGACAACACCACTGCTCTGAACAGAACAAAATCGGTTTACATTTTTAAAGTAGTTATAGTGGCGCTAGCCCTCAAGAGTGATGGTTCATGGCGGCGAATGCACTTGCAAAACAGGTTTTCACTCTAATGTTCAAGTCAGTATATGATCAAGGTGGAGCGAAAGTAGAAAGTAAATTAAGTGTACCTTTGCGCGACAGCTTTCACGTCGATATAGGAGGGACAATTGTAGCTGTCAGGGTGATATCCGACGAGGTGTGTGGGGATCCGTTTAGATTAATACAACAGTCCAGATAAGCCGTGGAGAATGTATTCACTATAGAGAAAACATGGGATCCCAATATAATGCATAAGTGACTTGTTGACCAAGTCATCGAGGTAGAGTCGATAGACTAGGATTAAGATAATTGTGCAGCTTGTATTGGATCGTGGCTAGTCCGAAACGGTTATGCTAATTATTTTTTATAATAAAAATTTAGAATGAGAGATTGTGTCGCAATCTAAGACAAGAAAAGGAAGACATTAGTGTCCCGGTAACATTAAAAAGGTATTTACATTTACTTTTCTTCAAATGCACCAACACAACTTTAACATGAGACTTTTTGAATCTAAACATGTTTTTTTACCGATAAATCAAACTCTTGAAATTGTTCTTTTGCTAGCTTTAGTATTGCTCTTACAGGTGATATTAAATTGTGTTTACTTGTCAAATTTCTTCTCTCTCTGTTTTTTTTTTTTGGTAGAATCTTGTTTTTATTCTTATTTTACCTAATAACTATATTAGAATATGATTTAATATTTTCTTCGTCATTTTCTATTACGGTCTATTTTTAGAACATTATGGTGGTTAGCCATAATTTTGAAAAACTTAAGAGCACTTAATTAATTTATGGTAAATTATAAAAACAAAATTGTCAGCTAGTGTAGTGTGGCTAGAAATTCTACCTTTAAAGTGATTAAGTTATAAGTTGCAAAATCTACTATATATATATATATATATATATATATATATATATACTTTCAAAACATGCATACACCGTAAGTTGATGTCGTCAATATAGATTGATGTAGTAAAATGGAATTTTTTTTTCTTTTTGCTTTTAACAACAGTTTAAATTAGTTCGGGGTCAGTTATAACATCAAGTAGTTTTATAGCACCTTTCCGATCGCAGTTGTGGGGATTGAACTGTAGTCCTCTGTACTAAATTCAGCGACAATCACCACTGATCCAACTAACGGTTGGAAAATGGAACCAATTTAGAGTCAAGGGATATCTATATTAATAGCATTGAATCAAAGAATTTGAATAAGACATTAAGACTCATTTTGATTGACTTATTTTTGACTTTATGAAGAAAAAACTTATAAAGATACAATTTTTATTAATAACTTTTTTATAAATTAACATAAAAATTTATTTATTTATGTAAATTTAAAAATAAGTCAAGACTCTTAATCCAAAAGTACACTATAGAAGAAAATTGAAAGTACTCTAGAAGAAAAATGGGGAAAGGAGTAGAAGAAATATCATAGTGGGAGTGGAGGGGGAGAGACTTGACTCATTCATGCATTCCATAATTTTCTTCTTTGGATAGTCTCTATACACTGTATATTGTTTGCTGACCCTTAAGTACACGTATCTATCTCTTCTCACATTCATCTTCCACGTGTCCTTCAATTTTACAACTATATAATTGTATTCACTTATTAACTTGCCTTTTTTATTTATAAATTAGATATTTTTTGCGCGCAAAACTAATTCCTCGAATTTTATGAAATTTAAATGCACAGCAACATTCTCCGTAAGGATTTTAACTTGCCTCTCCTTATTTGCATCATGGTCTTTACTCTTTATTAACCATTATATTGTTTTTTTTACCTTTTTACTCGTATCATTGCATATACCTAATCCTATGAACATTAGCACATGGTAACAAATGTCTGCTTAATACTCTGCTTGTAATTGACTATAAAGAGCCAAATGTCTTCTTCCATCTATATGTATATTAAGGTCTTTGTTTCATTATTTTTTCTTTTCAATTTGTTATATGTTGTCATCTTAGACAAATCCATTAACAAATTTTACAATTTCAATGTTACTATGTATATATAGGTTAATTTACAAAAGTTGTTTTTTATGAGTAATTAATGTATACTAGATAAATATCTCTCATAATTTTTTTAAAATAAAAATCTCAAATTTTATTTTTAATCCTTATAATGTTTTTTTATAAATTTTATATTTTTAAATTAACTCATGTATATCATTCGAAATTTGAATTTTTTCGGGTCATGTTTAGTACATTATAAAAATTTGTCTAGCAAAAGGTTAACTTATTTTAAAATGGAGTGAATTAAATATGAACTTTTATATTTTTTGTGCTTAAAAATTTTGAATTTTTTCCATGGTCATGTTTAATACATTATATAAATCTCTTTTGCAAAAAGGTTCATTTTTTTATAGAGGGGTAAATTATAAATAGGAATTTTTATGAATAACTAATATACACTAGACAAAATTTCGGTCATCAATTTTTTGAAATAACTATTACATATACGTAACAAGTTGTCATCAACAATTATTTTTAAATAACTATTATACACAAGATAAAGTGTTGTTGATAAAAATTTAAATTAATATTTTTTATAAAAGGCCAAAGTTAATTAATTAGTTGTTAATATTAGTATTTTTCTCCTTCATCGAAACTTGAATCAGGATCCTTTAAACCTTAACACTTTTAATACTTAGCTCAAACTAGTTGAGCTACCTCACTCAATTTAAATCTAAATTAATTATTATACAACGAGGAAACAATTTGTTGCTAATGAAAAATTTAAATAACTACAATACACGATGAACAAGTTGGTGATGAAAAATTTTAATTAACTATTATACACAATAATTAAATTGTTGCTGATGAAAAATTTAATTAACTATTATATATGAAGAACATGTTATTAACAATTATACACAGGGAAAATAATATTTGTTAGGACACTCACATGAAATAAAAAAATAAATATAAAAATGATTAAAGTGAGATAATTTGTATGTGTGCTTTTTTTTTTAATATCCAAACCAAGCGTATCCCCCTTAAATGATGAAGTACTAATTAAAGCACAACTTGTTCACGTTTCATATATGTCTTTGTCTTTGTCAAAAATACATGTCTTTGTCTTTGTCTTTGTCTTGTATCTAAAAACTACAAAGCCCCTAAGCTAAAATCCATAAAATAAAATAAAATAATCAGTAGTAAACAGAGCAGTATATACAACCAAAATAGCATCCTTCATTCATGACTATAACAAAGAAATTCGTCACCTCAAACGTCACCACCACCACCACTATATAAGTAAACACTTACTCTATATCCATCCACACATATTCATAACCATTGCATGTCACACATTTCTTTTCCACTACATTAACTCATATATACTATCATGGCACAACACAACTTTCTCATCATCGCATATCCTATTCAAGGTCACATAAACCCCGCCCTACAATTCGCCAAGCGAGTCATTAATTTGGGCGCGCATGTCACTTTTACTACCACTATCTATGCATACCGTCGCCTTGTTAACAAACCAACCATTCCCGGCCTCTCCATTGCGGCCTTCTCAGACGGCTATGACGACGGTTACATATTAAAAGACGATGCTAGCATCCTCTTCTACATATCTGAGCATCAACGTCGAGGCTCAGAATTTCTAAAGAATATCATACTCTCTGCCAAACAAAAAAATCATCCATTCACGTGCTTAATCTACACTCTCACACTTCCTTGGGCCCCCAAAGTAGCGCGTGAGTTTGACCTCCCATCCGCGCTACTTTGGATTCAAGCAGCAACTGTTTTTGATATTTACTATTATTACTTTCACAACCACCGTGACTACATCACAAACAAATTAGAGGAAGCCCAATGTTCGATAGATTTACCAGGATTGTCATTCTCTCTTAAAAGTCGTGACCTTCCCTCGTTTTTATTGGCTTCAAATATATACACTTGGGCTCTTCCGTCTTTCAAAGAGCACCTTCAAATTTTAGATGAAGAAACTAACCCGAGTGTACTTGTGAACACCGTTGAGGAATTTGAATTAGATGCAATCAAAGACGTTGATATTGGTAAGATCAAAATGATACCCATTGGACCGTTGATTCCATCTGCTTTCTTGGATGGTAAGGATCCTTCCGATTCTTCATCTGGTGGAGACATTATTCGTGGTGAGTCCGAGGATAATTACCTTGAATGGTTGGATTTGAAGGGTGAATCGTCAGTGGTTTATGTTGCATTTGGTACACTTGCAGTTTTGTCCAAGAGACAAATGGATGAAATTGCATGTGCATTGTTGGATTCTGGATTCTCATTTTTGTGGGTAATTAGAGATAATAAACTACGAAAACAAAGAGATGATGATGACGAGTTAAGTTATAGAGAGGAAATTGAGAAGAATGTTAATGGGAAGATAGTGAAATGGTGTTCTCAGCTGGAGGTTTTGTCGCATAGCTCATTAGGTTGTTTTGTGACACATTGTGGATGGAATTCGACATTGGAAGGTTTAAGTTCAGGGGTTCCTATGGTGGCGTTTCCTCAGTGGATAGACCAAACTACTAATGCAAAATTAATTGAAGATGTGTGGAAGACCGGGGTGAGAATGGATCGTGATGAGGAAGGAATTGTGAAAGCTGACGAAATTAGGAGGTGTTTGGAACTGGTTATGGGAAAGGGAGAAAAAGGAGAGGAACTAAGAAGGAATGCTAAGAAATGGAAGAGTTTTGCTAGGGAAGCTGTGAAAGAAGGTGGATCTTCCGATAAGAATCTGAGGAATTTCCTAAATGATAATTGAATGAATAAGTTGAAAGTTAGCTCTTATTTCCTCTTATGTAATATTTCTCAACTTCATAGTATTACCGTGGGATTAGTTGTTTTTCAGAGTTGTTATTAGTGTAAGGTTAAATAACCCAAAAATAACAATCATTTTTCTTGGATGCGTCATAAAATGTGAGAACATATTAATCACTGATATAAACTAATAGCAATAATTTGAAGAATAAGGTTTATATGGTCAAAAGAGTTTAGAACACTCTTTTGGTCATTATAAAAAAAAAAAAAACACTCTTTTCGTCACACAACAAACAAAATGAAAAAAATAACTTAAAAAATATACATGTTTTAAATAATTATATGATTGTGGTTTTTCTGAGTGTGTGACCAAAAGATGTATCTAAATTTTTGTGTCCACGCAAGAAGTATAATTTGAAAGGAAAAAAAATTCAAGCTAGACAATACCCCAGAAACCCTTGTTTTTTTTTTGTCAAGTAATCTATTGGCTAGAAAATCCACTTTAAAGGTGAGAAAGTTTTTTTTCTACCCCAACATTTATCTCTTTACCCCAACATATTTTTAAATATTCTCATTCTACCCTTACATTACTTTAGTATATTTTACTTAATAAAAGTATATATTAGTACACTATTCAAAATTATACCGATATGTTAAATTTACATACCGGTACATTTTTCAAAAGTGTGCTGATATGTTAAATTTACAATACGGAAACACTTTTTTAATTAGCCACGGTCCGTGGCTAAATGGAAATTCTGGAAAATTTATAATCACTATAAGAAAATACATGAATAGCTACGACTGATTTGTAGCTGATTCGTAGCTAATCTCTAGTAAAACTGAGTTTACATGAAGCACTTCGAAGGTTTCTTAATTATCTATGATTAAGCATTGATTTAAATCATTCAATTTTTAAAATCTATTATTAATAGTATTTTCTCATGCAAGCCTATATCTACTTGTAGGGGTAGAAAAAAAATTACCCCCATGCACCACAAGTAGATATAGGCTTGCTTGCATGAGAAAATACTAGGGGTGTAAGCGGATCAGAAAAATCCAATTGAATCGACGATCCAAAACAATCCAAACAAAAAAAAAACCGATTCTTATGGTTCGGATAAAAAACCGAACCAAACCAATTAAAAACCGATGTGGTTTGGTTCGGTTCTCAGATCGAATTTTAAAAACCGATGAACAAACCGAACCAAACCAATATATATATATTATTAATTTTTTTTTACAAAATATATATATTATTATTAAGTTAATTTTTTTTAGGTAGCCCACATCTATTAAAAAACAAAGGGAAAATACATTAATCTCCCATGAGCTTTGTGTATATGTCACTAACACCCCCTCTATTTTATGACTTGACAGGGACCTCCCCTGCCGTCAATAACTGTTAAGTCTCCGTTAAGATAAAACTCCTTTTTTTTTTAATGGCAAATTGTTAGTTGTTAGTATATTACATTATATGTTAGTTTTTCTCGTTGCCAAAACTTGAGGCTTGGACCTCCAACTCCTTTAACCCTTAGCTCAACTAATTCAACCAGTTGTGCTACCCCTCTCACCCCCATTAAAAAAAATATGGCATATCTTTCATTCTCATATTTGTTGTTCTCTCAATGGTGTTTCTTTTGTCCCTTTATATCCCAAGTTAGCGCATTCCCAAAAATAAAACAGGCACAACTACTTATAAAAAAAAATCTTGCGGCATACTCACATCACAATACAAATCTTAACTTAGAAACTCTCAGACTCAGTCTCCTCACAGTAACAGCTGCAAATCTTGACGGGATGACAACATGATGTGCAAGAAGCATTGACGATTCAAGTGGGAATAGACTTGAAGTTTTCTTTTTGTTGTACTTTATTATTTGAAAAACTTATGAACTTAATTTCAATATGATTGTACTATGTATTTGATGAACTTATGAGAAAAGAATTGTATTTTGTATATGAAGAAATTATTTAATGAATTGTATTTTGTATTTTATGAACTTATATAGGAAAAAAATATATCTGGAAAAAAATAATAGCATGAAATACATCGAAAAAAATGCGCTATAAAACTGATTAAAGTATCTGAACCAAACCGACGAGTTTGGTTCAGATTCATTTTTGAAAAACACTAAAAACCGAACTAAACCGAACCAATCGAGGGTTCATTGGTTCGGACATCGGATTCACTCGAAACCGATATAAACCGGTCCAATTACACCCCTAGAAAATACTATTAATAATAGATTTTAAAAAATTGAATTATTTAAATAAATGCTTAATGATAGATAATTAAGAAACCTTCAAAGTGCTTCATGTAAACTCAGTTTTGCTAGATATTAGCTACGAATAAGCTACAAAAACTGTCGTAGCTATACATGTATTTTCTTGTAGTGTTTATAAATTTTCCAGAATTTTCCATTTAGCCACGGTCTAACCGTGGCTAATTAACATATAAGCACATTTTTACAAAAGTGTTCCGGTATTGTAAATTTAACATATCAGCACACTTTTGAAAAGTGTACTGATATGTAATTTTTTTTAAGTAAAATATACTAAAGTAACGTAAGGGTAGAATGAGAATATTTAAAAATATGTTGGGGTAAAGAGATAAATGTAGGGGTAGAAAAAAAACTTTCCTGGGTTCCTGCACATATAGTGCGATATCCCTACTAATTGAGCTAAGCTCATGGGGATAAACATTTGTTAAACATACTAAAAAAATGAAATCAAAGATAAAATTAATGTTAGAAAGATAACTTTTTACACGATTAAGGTATTTAATGTACAAGTTACAAGATAAAATATTCTTATTAATATGTTAAACTAGTGTCCAAGAACACCGTTTAGTATTTCCATCAACCATTGGCATGGTTTGATCCATAGACATGGTATGTGTTGTTACTACAAACCTTAAAGGGGTTGGTATCCTAATTCTAATTATAATAAGAGGACTATAAAGTATTAACAATTGTTATGTTGACCAAATTAATCATTAATATTTAGTCAAAAAAAAATTAATCATTCATATAATTTATCATTCACACGTTTTTAAATATTTTTACAAAGACTTCTTAATTTGTTGTTATCCCATTCATAAGACAGGATAGTGGAGTAAGTAAGAAGAAATTATTTTTTACAAAAAGAATGATCAAACAAGGAAGACATAGAATTTCTATAAAATCCAAAGCAAACCAAATTGTAATGCTATCTAACTAGTGCCTGTTCTTGTATACTCATCAAGGAGTATTATTATCTCCTCTCTTGCTTATTCCATTAAGGTAATCAACAACTAACCATAATCATCAAATGTTAATTATGTTATTTTCTTCAATCATGTTGAGAAATAATGTTATTTTTATGGGGGGTGTAAATACAGATGGCTGTTGAATTCTATGATTTTGGACCTTACAAGATTCACCATAGTTCAGTGTTTCATACAACAGATCTTTCTTTTGCCTTTGTTAACCTGCGTCCTGCTGTGACTGGTATATCTTGAACCATCAACTATTTGATCTTACCCCCCTAGTTTTCATACTTTGATATCTTTATTAATCACTTTGCTTTTTTTTCTTTTGCAGGTCATATCCTTTTTAGTTTAGTATGATGTTAATGATAATAATACTATTTGTGTCAATCTTTATAAAACTCTTGGCTAAATTGCACTTTTAACATCCTAATTTTCACAAACTTTCAATTTTGGTCCTCTAACTTTCATAATAGCACTTTTGACCGACTAACTTTAACCCCTTTTGCAAAATGTTGACCCTCATTAATTTTGACCAAACCAATGCATACGTGGATAGTGACTCGCATGCCACGTCAGCATGTTTTCCACTGGACAGTGACTCACATCGCACGTCAGCATGTGACAAGACATGCTGACATGATATGTGAGTCATTGTCCACGTGTATGTTGACTTGGTCAAAATCAGTGGGGGCCAACCTTTTACAAAATAGGCTAGAGTTAGGGGCCAAAAATGCTATTGTGAAAGTTATGGGGCTAAAATCGTAAGTTTGTGAAAGTTAGGAGGTCAAAAGTGCAATTTAACCGAAGTTTATTAGAAAATTAATATAGGCACACTTTGTATATTATGTCTGATTGATTATTATGTTATCACAGTGGTTAGTATGATTACTATAGAGACCTTATTAGAAATATATCAGCTGATTATTATAGGCAATATTCCAATTTTATGATTGATTCAGCTGCTGTATTTGTAACCACATAAGGCTATGGAAACTCTTAAAACCAATGTTAAGGCTGCAATTATGACTGTGAATCACTTGCTTAATGTAAACATGAATCCACTTGGATATTTTTGAAGCTGAATTTGGTTGACTTAACATTAGCTACATGTTCTGATCTGTCCAAAGCGCGAAGTGAAGCGTGTTGCGGATCTCACGGACGATGAGAATATTGAGTTATGGCGCATAGCACATAAACTTGGTAGACAACTTGAGAGCTACCATAATGCATCATCACTTACATTTTGTATCCAAGTAAGACAATTGAAATATAATGTTACTTGAGCATATAAATATTTTCTATCAATTTGATTGCCTTAGTGTATGTTTGGATCATGGCTCGCCACGATTCTGACAATCTCACCATCAATCCAAACATGTGCTAAGACTAACACTATGCTTATACAATTTTTCAACTTAAACAAATCAATCTTTCCTAATCAAAGGATGGACCTCAAGCTGGACAATCAGTTCCTCATGTACATATCCATATCCTTCCTCGGAAGATTGGCGATTTCGAAAACAATGATGACATTTATGATGTGGTATGATGGAAACTTTTGTGCTATTAATAATTTGGTTGTTTGTGTGACTAATTCTAATATTGTGATTTTCATATGATGTTATTTATTGTGTGTGAATGATTATGATGATGCAGATAAATGAAAAGGAGAAGGAATTGAAAAGGAAGCTAGAGGTGGATATTGAGAGGAAAGATAGGAGCCTTGAAGTAATGGCACAAGAGGCAGATGAATACAGAAAATTTGTCTTTTGATACTTTTTAAGTGGCACTAGAAAATATAAGTTACTTAATCTCTATAAAAAATAATATTGATAATAAAAGAACACAGTCATTTTGGAAACTTTTGCATTACAAGTCTTCTATTGTATGGAAGTCTCAATCTCAAGAAATTAGAAATTATGTTTTTCTTATGCTAGCTTTTGTATTGTTCTGAAGGATGAAATCAAGGTCATTTACCAGAGTCTTTTAACAAGTACTTTTTTTTACGCAAACAAATTTAACTCATTTAATTCAAAATAAGTTATGAGGGACACTCTAGCTAAGTTATGAGGGACTCGGTTAGCTTAGCTTGTCTTCGAATAATACTAATGGTAAAGTTTTGAAACAAACTAAGAATGTCTTTGCAAGCATCAATTATTGCCCCCATTTCAGTTCTATAGCTACCTGCAAAAATCTCAATTCTCCAAGCCAATGCCCCGGGCTCTACTGATGAGGGAAGGCCATTATACCAAACTATCTTAGTGCCAATAAAGAGCGGCATCGAGATGTCGATATTGCATTTTAGCATTCCTTCTGGCGGCTTGCTCCCACAATCGCCTGCTGCAATCTGCTGAACTCGCAGATAACCTGTGGTATGCTGAATCTGCACTGCACTGTGTTAGACAGTAGCGCTGCACTTGCATTCTGCTGCGACTATAGGAACACTTTCTTGTCAAATAGTAGTAGTAATAATAATAATAATGTTACAAGGTTAAAAGAAATGTCAGTTTCCCTAGAGGCCACTTGCTCTCGACTTTGAGGTACTCGGTTCGAGACTCGGCATGCAGAGAGAAAAAGAGAAAGAAGGTATTTCAAAATCAAAATACCTTTCCTTTGAACCTCAAAAAAAAAAATTGGCAAATATCGTTACAAGATAATGTATGCTTAAAGTTTTTTGTTTCAATAGACGAAATAACGAATTCATTGAAAACTCACATACAAAGTGGAGGGGCCGGGGTTCAAACCTCGGTCATGGCGTCCGACACTAACAATTTCATCATTTCTGCTAATTAAGCTAGGATTTGTGTACTTAAAAAATATTTTTGTTGATTTTATTACAACAAAAAGCAAATTTACATTAGACATAAAAAATACCTCAAAAAGTCTCTCTTGAGTTAAAAGTAAATCTGTAGGGATGTCTCTCGGTTAGTCATAATAACGATTCCAATAAGCCCCAAAAAGTCTCATGGCGATTAACATAACGATTTCAATCATCGCCATCAAATAACATGGATGAGATCGTTAATGACTAACCAATGACGGACTATGCAACCATTTACGTATGAAATAACGAAAATACAAAAAAACTAAACTAAGAGAAATGGGAGAAGAAAAATGAGAATGAGAAAGAGGGGAAAGAAAGGTTTCAATTTATAGAATTTTTTGTTGCGCGTGATTGGTTGAAGAGAGGTAACAAGCAACAGCTCCAGGGGCTGATCAAAATTGACCACCGTCTTTGACCATCGATTATTACCAAAGACCGTGTCATTTCATGATCGTACAAGTGGTCAATCAAAATTTGTCACTTAACAGACATTTGACTAGTACATAAGACTTGACCACTTATGGGTTTGCTACTTAAGCAGTGGACGCTGTCTGCTAGACAGTAGCAAATAATAGTTTCAAAATTTCTCATTTAGCGGAAGGACAAAATTAGAAACTATAGCGGGGCACCAAAAGAAAATCTCTGACATCAATGTAGCCCAGGTGAAATCAGGCCCACAAACCTCTCTCAGGCAAAGGCCCAATTAATGAATTGAATTGGCGGGAGTATCTCCGATAAACTGTATCAGTGACAGAGTACTTGAGAGTTGAACGGCTTCGATTTCGAACCTGTCGTCTTCCTCTTTCATTCACCACCACCATGGACACCACGCTCTCCGTTCTCAAGGTAACCCTATTATTCAACCCTTCTTCATTTTTTCCTTTTTCTTTTCCTTTTCTTTTTTATTTTTATAAAAAATTATGATAAATCATTGCACAAACCTTCCAACTTCATTTCCACAATTTCTTTTTTTTTTATTTGTTGCTAGAATACTCTGATACCCACATTCTAGTTTCCATTTTACTAGGTGGGTTTTCAAAAAAGATTAGTTTTTTTTTTTGGGTTGTATTTTAGGGATTTTTTTTAATGTGCAATGGAAAAGTTGTTATTTTGGCCTATTAATGATGTGATTTTATAAGTCTTGAGTGTTATGATATTGTTCAATGCTGATAAAGTGATATGTTTGCAACTTGTGTTCAGGATTACTTCGGGTTTATGAGTTTTCGGCCTTATCAGAGAGAGGTTATTGAGAAAATTATTGAGAAAAGGGATTGCTTGGTAGTTATGGCTACTGGTAGTGGCAAGTCCTTGTGGTAAAATGCACTCTCTCTTTGTTGTTATTGTTCTCAAAGTTAATTGCTTAAATTGGAGAGTTGATGTTGAAACATGAAAAGGCTAAACTATTTTTTGTTTTCATTTTGAATAGTTATCAAGTACCTCCATTGGTTGTGAAAAAGACTGGGATAGTTGTGAGCCCTCTAATATCGTTGATGCAAGACCAGGTGAGTTAATCCGTTCTTCTGGATTGTTGGAGATTTTTGTTTTGCATTTCTATGGTTTGAATGATTTTATGTAGCTTTAAATAGCGCGATTATCTAAAATGGAAGAAATGGGAAACAGGTAATGGCTTTGAAACAGCGAGGTATCAAAGCTGAATATCTTTCAAGTGCTCAGAAGGATTACACTGTTCAGAGTAAAGCTGAGCGTGGTCAATTTGACATTCTGTTCATGACTCCTGAGAAGGCGTGCACAATTCCTACTAGGTATGGAATAAAATTATGCATAACCTTCGTCTAATTGCTAATAATATAGCTTATTGATAGATCAAAATGTCATAGAATTACTATTGGAAATGGTAAAGTTGCTGCAAAGTTCTAATCAGAAAATAGTGAAGTAGATACCTTATTTTATGCAGAAATACTCTTTTTGCAAAGGAATGAAGGACCATAGAATTAGTTTTTGGAGTTGAAGTTGTTTGACCAAGAGGTTATCCTGTATGAGTATCCTATTTTCACCCATTGTTTTCCTATTTTTGTTTTTATTTTTGTTCATCCATTTTCACCCATGCACATGTGCGTGTGTATTCTACAATGAGATTTCAGTTGATTCATGACTCCAATGTTTCCGGTCTGGTTGTTTACTTGTGGTTGAGGTTGAGATGATAGTGCACAAGTATATCTGTGATTAACTATAATTGCTAGTTGGGTGATTCTTTTTCAGGATTCGGTCATTGATCTTAGTCCACACTTTGCCTTGTCTAATTATGATCTGCTGTTAATTTTTATGTGATTTATGCAGTTTCTGGTCCAACTTGCTAAAGGAAGGAATTAGTCTTTTTGCTGTTGATGAAGCACATTGTATATCAGAATGGGGGCATGACTTTAGGGTCGAATACAAGCAGTTAGACAAGTTGCGTGGTGTTCTATTTGACGTTCCTTATGTTGGTCTAACGGCAACTGCTACTGAAAAGTAAGCATCTTTTGTTTTGGGTGTTAGCAAAGCATATCATTAGTGTTTTCTATAATAATTTTATCCACATTTTGTAGCTGCTTTATCTTGTATCCTTCAACTAATATGATTCTATGGGTAGATTACAAGGACAGAAATGTATCTTGAAAATCATAATACAAATGATGTGAAAATTAAATTAACAAATTTAAGCATGTAGGGTTCTGCTATCCATTAGTTTAATTTATTGAGGAAAACACTTCCCTCAGATGCTGATGCCTTGTCATTTTTGGTAAACTCTTTAGAGGATAGGGTTAGGCAGCTCAGGATCTTGTTCTAAGATATTTTTGACTTAAATCTGTACTGATAAAACAATTCCAGTAATATACCCCCTGCATTGTATTGTTTGTTGTTGCTTTCTTTTTCTCTTTCATAACATCTCATTTAAGAGGATGGGATTTTTGTCACTTTTGTGCTAAAGTGCTAGACTCTTCTGAGCAGTGCTATAAGAAATAATTAGATATATTGATATTTCTACATTCAAAATTTAGTCATTGTATTTATGTGGTGCATTTTCTTTAACTGTATTTAGTGAACTAGTGTAATTGGATAAACTTTACACTTGTGTTCATTTATGTGCTAATATTGCCAGGGTTCGGTTTGACATCACCAATTCCCTGAAGATGAATAATCCTTACGTTGTAGTTGGTTCATTTGATCGCCCAAATCTATTCTACGGTGTCAAGCAATTTAACCGTGGACAATCTTTTATTGATGAGATTGTGGAAGAAATTTCAAAAGAAGTTGCTAATGGTTGTTCAACTATAATCTACTGCACAACGATCAAAGATGTAGAACAGGTAATGTGCTAGAAATGTTACAGGTGAAACCCAAAATTGTGTTGCCATGCCATCATATCACTGAGCCACTTGAACCTTAAAATAAGTTAATTGTTGATCTTGTTCTTGTATTGAAAATAACATCTTCTACTTTCAATAAAAAGGTCGTGTATGATTGTCGAACGTGTATGATTGTATTGCGAGTCCATGCACATTAATGAACTATGGTGTAGCTCAAGATTTTTTTAGTTTATAGGCACAATAGTTTAAAGCAGTGCTGTATGGTATTTTATATGGGCTATTTGTTCATCATTTAAATCCGTTGTATACAAACACATTTGTAAAATTCCTTTTAACATTAAGAAGGCCTTGTTAGATATGCAAAAGGAAAAAAGTATTGCTGAATTGAATCTTCGAGTGAGTATCATTTGTTCCTGACCTTACACAATACATCAGTACATACCTTGTTTTGTTCAATTGTTCTTCTGTCTATATGTTATGGGCTTCCGGCCATCACTGTTTGGATTTTCTATTGTCCTAAATTCTGTTGGAGTGTATGAACTGCAGCCTTTACATTTGTATTAATTTATTTCTTTTTTGATATAGATACATAAGTCACTTACAGAAGTAGGTATTAATGCTGGAATGTACCATGGCCAAATGAATGGAAACTCACGAGAGGAGTCTCATAGGTGAACATTCTGTCTTATATATTTCATGAATGTGAAATCAATTTTGGCCTTTGATCATTGTAGGTGTGAAGCATGCTCCTTCCCCTTCTCTCCCTTTCTCTCTCTGTCTCTTGTTGAAGATGGTTGATGCATTTGTAAGCCTAAACGTCTGTATGTTAATTTTTTCAGATTATTTGTTAGAGATGAAATGCAAATTATGGTGGCTACAATTGCCTTTGGCATGGGAATAGATAAACCTAATATAAGAAAAGTGATTCACTATGGCTGCCCTAAGAATCTAGAATCCTATTACCAGGAAAGTGGGCGATGTGGTAGAGATGGTATAGCTTCTGTTTGTTGGCTTTACTACACAAGAAGTGACTTTGCAAAGGGCGATTTTTATGCTGCAGACTTAAAATCGGTATATATATTTATATTAAGAAAAAGAGGTTTGGTTGATGAATTGTGTGGTTTAGTGAGCATGGAACTTGCTGACTGCATGCATTTTTCCCGTGTACGAGTTGACCCTATTCTCTTAATAATATTTCTGGGTCTCCAATGTACCAGGAAAACCAAAAAAAAGCTGTTATGGAGTCGTTGCTGGCCGCTCAACGCTATTGTTTGTCGGCAACTTGCAGAAGAAAGTTCTTGCTTGAACACTTCGGCGAAAAAATTGCAGCTGATAGATGTGGTTTGCCTTTCACTTAGATCCTTCAATACAATTGTTCAGTTTTAAAATAAGAACCTAAAGCTTATAAAATAACCTGCCGTTATTTCATTTACTTAATAGAATTAAGGAACAATGTGTTTAATTCTAACACTCTCCTCAATTTGGAGCATATATGTCATGACTCTCTGATATATTAAAGTCAACTTGTAGCCCTCTGATAAATATATCAGCTAATTTTTGGAGCTGTCAAAATCCAGTGGCAATCTCACCTCAGGAAAAAAAAAACTTATCTTTTTCGGTTTACTTTATGGTTCAATTTCTTTCATTGTCTGTAGGAAACTGTGATAACTGCACTGTTTCGAAGAAGGAGCGTGACCTGTCAAGAGAAGCATTTCTTCTAATGGCTTGCATTCATTCATGCAAAGGGAGATGGGGCCTTAATATGCCGATTGACATCCTTCGCGGTTCTCGAGTAAGTTGTTCAAAATTGAAACTAGGAATAGTATTGTTTAAAAGTAATTTGTCCAATTTTTGAGTTATTTTTCGGTGGCATTAGTTTCTTGCTCTTTTCATCATGCACTCTCCATTTTGTGTATTAGCTATTATCATTTTGTTTCATTCACAAATGAAAACTTTTTTTGTCACTCGCTACTAAGTATATTCTTTATTGAGTCAAATATAAAGTATACTCTATATTTCTTATGTCATATTACCTTTGGGTTGGATTTTGCAATTTGGTTCTTTTCCTTTAGCCTTTGTATGATAATTGTGGTTTATTTAATTTAGTTCTTTTTGAGCATGCTTATACACTGATTCATTTTCATCTAGTTATGCGTCAAGGATTGAACTTCCAGACAGACGTGAAAGCTGGGTGTGATGTTTTAGTAATTAAGTTGTTGGAGTCATTTTAATGCCCTAATAAAAATCGGATTTGTGGGAGAAAATCTCGAAATTTTTGTTGATTATAATGATAAGGATGAGAGATTATTAGGGTCATAATCCAGAATTTAAAAGAATATTCGGTGATGGTTCTTTCATATGATTGACAATCAGGAACTCTGCACTAATAAGAGTGAAGGAAAGAGAAAGCACCATGGAAATGTGTATTCCATTCCATCCATTGATGAAAGTTTTATGTTACTTAGTACAGGAGGATACTTTTCCGTAACTATACACTATCAACAGTGAAGAACTGAGTTACATTCATATAATAATCTGCCAAGTGAAGATGCACAATACTAATACTTGACATGACTTAGTTTAGGGAATGAATCCTGAAAACGTTCAAATAAAATGAAGATTGCAATTTTTGCACTGCACAAAAAGGCTCTCATTGCTTAAAATCGTACGATATTGAATGCAAAAAACTGTAAATCCTATTTAAATGAAAATTACAATGGTTCAATTGCATTAAAAATGCCTGTTATTCTTAGTGACAGTTTTTTTTTGAAAAATACATTGGGGAGGGGGAATTATTATTAATTAAAGTGGTATTAATGGTCATTTTACAGTTGTCCTCGAGAGAATTTGAACTTTGTTCTTTGAGGTTAGAAAGTCAAACTCTTGCCAAAAAGCTGACACAGTGACACCTCATGGACAAAAATTAAGTTGCTATTTTCTAAAATATACTCCACCTCAATGGCTCGAACCCAGAAATAAATTTACCTCAGAGTTCTTACTGATTTATATGTGTATTGTAGATGACAACATTCAAATCCTTAAGCATCAAAACAAATAGACATTTTATCTAGCTGATGTACTTTAAAAGCATATTCAGATGTGGCATTTTAAGTTATTGCAATACTTTATCATTCTAGTAGATCAAAACAAAGTGGAAGTCTCACTATAGTTTTCAATTTAGGTTTTCATTCAACCTTGATGGTTGCCTTTAAATTTCCTCATTACCTTCCAACTGTTGATTGTTGTATTTACTCATGGCTTGTAGGCAAAGAAAATAATTGACGCTCAGTATGACAGGCTTCCACTTCATGGAATTGGGAAAACATACCAAGCAAATTGGTGGAAAGCACTCGGACATCAATTGATTTCTCTAGGTATTTTGAATGGAATAATATATTCAGCTGCAGCCATGACTTGAGCATGATGTATAAGTAGTAAAATACGCCAAATACTTTCTGATTTAGATACTGCATGATTAGATTGCAAGTACTAGGTAACAATAGCGAGAGCCTTAGATGGAAGAGTTTCTGTTTTTCTGTCTGACCATCACCTGAGGGAATTTTTTATATAGAGGAAAGGCTAAAGATCCCTTAATTTTTCTCTTTTCTCCGTTGATTTCCATTTAACCTAATGAGAGAATAGGTTGCCTTCTTGCTACTGTCAAGCAGAATTTTTACCTTGTAGCAGTATCAGCGTATGAATAAACTTTTCGTGCATCTCTTGCTCTTTATTTGGCAAATTAAGTTTATTTCTTGTGCTGTAGATTTTACATATACCATACTTCACAATTTACGCAAAAATATTTCTTGTGCGGTAGATTTTACATATACCATACTTCACAATTTACGCAAAAACATATCAATCTTTTATTTTATGCAAGAATTTCATTTCAAGAAAATTGTGAGATCAAATTATGATTGTCTCCTAATGTTCTACAGGTTATTTGAAGGAGATTGTCAATGACATGTTCAGAACTGTAAGGTAGGTCGGTTATTGGGTAGATCACAGCAATTATTTGAAGCCTTTGTACTTCATTTTTATTATTAGTTTTCCATTGTCTGTACCCATCTTCTATACACATTTAGTTTCTTTGTATATGTAATGTTTCATAACTGAAAATACAATCAGACATAAACTCTGTTCTTTCATTAACCAGTGTCAGTTCAAAAGGAGAGCAATTTTTAGCCTCTTGTAGGCCAGACTATCAACCTCCTTTGGTTTTGCCATTGGTTGGTGAGCTTGAAGAGGACGAAAATAGAAGCACAGAAGAATTCAAAAATGTGGCTGCTTCAGAATCACAAGGTTTCTCGGAGGTTGTAATGAAGTTGTGTTATGCTTTTTCAACTCCTTTTCTCTATTTCTTCACGTTTATCCTCAATGAAGCTTGGGAGAGTATAGTAGTATGGACTACATGAGTAGTTTTGGTCTACCATGGATCAATTTCTAATAACCACTGATATATTATGAAATGATTACTTTTTATTAATTTATAATATATCTAGGGTTATTAGAAATGGTTTCATGGACCAAAACTCTGGCAGTCCATGCTATGCATATCCATGAAGCTTCTTAAATATAAGTGGACACCAGCTCTACCGTTTTCAATTTATTTTGTTTCTAAGAAACATCGACCATATGTCTTTGTTTCCAAATGCACTAACATATGTCTACTCTAAATCTTTGTGTTGTACTTCTTTACACAGGCTGATGGAAAGCTCTACCAAATGCTTTTAGAAGAAAGATTAAAGCTTGCAAGAAGTGTCGGAACAGCTCCGTAAGTTTTATTATATTTTAACAATTTCAAGACAGCCAATCCTACTTATAGTTTCTTCATGAAGCTGTTATACCTTTGTAGATATGCTCTATGTGGTGATCAAACAATCAAAAGAATTGCTTTGACAAGACCATCTACAAAAGCAAGGCTAGCAAACATTGATGGTGTTAATCAGGTACGTTGAAGTTATAGGATTTTCAATAAAGTGGGAAATGATAGAATAAAGACTGGAATTATGAATATGGTTGACGATGCAAAAAGATTACTCAAAAACCCTTATTTATACCAATACAATACTAAAAAATCGAATAAGGAAACAAATCATGATAGCAACTGAGAAATATGGAAACTAATTTTAAGATAACATACTATTAAGATATTTCCTTATCTCCTAACAACTATAGATAATTTCTAATCTGATATCTAATATAATATTTTTTCCATTTTATCAAAAAGAAATTTGATAATGTTTTATTTGTATTATTCTATGTATTTTTATTATTTTATATATATTATAGAGTATTCTGAAGATTTCTGCAAATTGTACAAGCCCTACTGATTCAAGAAAAATTAGCAATAACCAGCTGAATGGTGGTAGTGTTTAACTTCAGAAATTGGAAAACTCATCCAAATGACTTTAGTTAACTTACAAACTCTTAACTTTCTAACTTGCTTTGTATTTTTTTTATTTGAATTCTTTGTGAATTTGAAAGTGCTTGATTAATTTATTTTTCAATCCTGACATTTTCCTAACTTTTTTACTTTCTAGTTGTCAATTGACTGAATCTATAATCTGATAGACTTCCCTTCCTTGATGTATTCAACTATTTTTTTAAACAAAGTAAATTCTGATATATTCAACAAAAGACGTTATTTTGAATGTTATTTGTTTCTGGGTTTTGTTTCTAAATATTATGATAGTTATGGCTTTCTTTTGAACTATCAATTATATTTGTTTTCTAAGTCATTTCATACAATAAATGATATTTGCTAATGGTTAATCATAATACTCTGTTATCTTTTGTCTGAGATTCATGGATCTATAAAACCTTTGCTAGTTTTTAGTATGAATTTTGTGTTTTCCCTTGAATGTTCATGTGTATCAAAGTCCCTATTGTGCTAAATACTTGAATTCTTATTAGCAATGATAGCTTAAGATGCATAGAGAATTTACTGTACTCCGAAGTTTCATTTCAATACTACAATGTAGCAATCTAGATTTCACAGGAGAAAATTTGTTATGGTGCTGTGCATTACAAACATGAGTTAAATCTCTGAGAAAGAAATCTCTTGATCATATTTGACATTCTAATGATCGTTAATTACATCTCGGAGCATGCTGCACTGCTAAATATATTTGGCCTGTAAACATTTCATGATATAACTGCAGCAACAAAAAGAAAAGTACCGCATCTCGTCACTTTTGTCATTCAAAATACTAAACTCTGAACCATTTTGAAACAGCACCTGGTAACAAGATATGGAGACTATTTTATTCATGCTATTCAAAAACTATCCAATGAACTAAACCTATCATTGGATGGAGAGGTAAGTTTGCAAACTAATGAAGTACGGAAAGTATCTCCGATAGTAACCAACAAATCGACAAAGTTGCAAGGAGCGAAGTTTGAAGCATGGAAAATGTGGCATGAAGAAGGACTTTCTATTCAGAAGATTGCTGTATGTCTTACTAATCTCTTGTTACTATTAAAGATCTATGCTTCACATGTTTTGATGTATAACTTCTTTTCCCCTCCCCTTTTTGTAATCTCAGAACTTTCCAGGTAGAGCAGCTCCTATTCAAGAACAAACTGTTGCTCAGTATCTGCTGGATGCTGCCCAAGAAGGATTACCGTTTGATTGGACTAGGTTCTGTGAGGCGATAGGGCTGAAACAAGATTTCATATCAGCAATTCAGGCCGCTATTGTAAAAGTTGGAGCTACCGATAAGTTGAAGCCTATAAAAAATGAATTGCCAGAAGAAGTGAGTTTAAATTTCGCCTTTATGATTTTAGTACATCTCTTGTTCAGTGACCCATTTCAATCTAACACCTCTTCCCTGCTTGGCGACAACTTTCTCATTTTGGATTTATTATTCGTTGAGGTTGAGATTGAATAATTTTTCATGGTGCAGATAACTTACCCACACATCAAGGCTTACTTGACGATGCAAACCTGTGGAATATCCTTAGAAGACATTCAACCTGAAGGTCACCAGTCTGTCAAAGATGGTGAAGCTGTAAATAATGCATCAGATTTGTCAGAACCTCCTTTAGAAACACCCCAAACAGAAAGTAATCTTGAAGCTGACATTTCTACCAAAAGTTTGATGGAAATTGATGCAGTACCTTCTGGACCTGTCAACGGTTGCCAGGTACAGAAGCTTCCATTAGCCTGTGAGGGGGAATTCACAAGCAAACGACTGAAAGTCAGCGAAACAGAGGAAGTGAGTTTAATTAAATTTAAAGCTACAGAGAGTTCTGTTGTAGAGTGGCTGAAGAACCATGATGAAGGGGTTAGTGAGAACATGTTTATATTTCAGATTGAAAGCTTTATGATATCTGTTTATATCCTTTGTTTTGTGCTTATCAAATCTGTGATTTATTTGTTTCAGGCTAATTTGAATGATATTTTGGAGCACTTTAATGGATCCAATGAAGATTCCATTGTTGAACTGCTAAGTTGCCTTGAGTGTGACTTTTTGATATATAAGAAAGGTAATATGTACAGGGCTATGTAAAAGAATTTGATGCATAGGGTTTGTAGTAACCATGCTTGTAGAAAAGTGATGTTTTTCAGTGGTCTTTTGCATTGTTATTATAATGTTTGGTGGATGAGTTTAAATGATTGCATAAGTTTAGAAGGAAGTGATCTGCTTTTTTTTATGTTGCTAATTAGTATCTTAAGCAATGTTATAAAAACCAAGCTAAAGAGTTCAACCGGTTAAACCATGAACCGACACTGTTTATGGTTTGGTTATTTGAGAGGTTTGATCAAGGTTGAATTGTAAACCGCACTGTCTATGTTTTGGTTATTTGAGCGGTTCGATCAAAGTTTTCAACTTAGTTTGAGCGGGTTTAAAATAGTTAAGCCATTAGTCGATTTTTAAAACATTGACCTTTTTAAGTAAAAAACTTCTATTGAAAATTAGAGAGTTTAATATATCAATATTTATAATATTCAAAAAATTCAAAAAGAAAAATCAAGTACTTTTTTTTACTAAACTGGATTGCATAACTGTCAAAAAAGAAATTGGATCACTAAGTTCTAAACTTTTGCCTCTTATTTTTTTTAGGGTGATAGCATTAAAAGCATTTAATTTCTCTAATGTCTTTATTTTAAGGCAAAAGGTGTGGAAATGGTAAACCATTGTGATACTCTACATAGATTAAAATAAAATAAAAATACAAAATATTGATGGGACATAAATCAAATTCAGTCAAACCACATAATCAGCCCAAACAAACATACATATCGTGTAAATGCAACAAAAGTGATCTAAATAAAATGAAAGCAAATGTGCACACACCACATACACTACCCAGCGAACCTGTGTACGCTAAACTAGAAGCAAAAAAGTGTTGTGCAAACCTTCACATCTTAAGACGGCTAATGAACCGTCCGTCAGCACGAATCCATTCACGTGCTAGCAACCCCCTGCAAAAAACACCACAGCGGGCATTAAGACTCTATCGAGTCATACAATCTTAACTCAATCGCGAAAGATTGAAGCGGATTTAAAACCAACCCCAAATCCTCTGGCACGGCATATGCAAACTCGGAAGCACCGAGACCTGGAGATTTCAATAGATTTGAAAGAAAAAAAAGCCAGGAAACAAATTTAGATAAACCAAACACCAATCCGACCGAACTGAAACGACGACGGAGCGTCGGATACGAAGATAACACCAGATAGAGATGAGGCAAACAAATTGCAATCCAAGACAGCACAAGGCACCACCATGGACGGTCGGTGGACCTGCGCTGGAAAAAGAACAGCAGACGAGAAAACCACTTGGTCCACGGTGGTGGAAACAGCCCACACACCGGCGGCCACAAAAACAGCCCAAAAGGGGTAAATGAAAGTGACAGTAAACACAGATCGTACCTTAGAGAGAAGCAAGTGTGATCGAAACGACAGTGCCTTTAAATTTTAGATGACAATGAAAACTCAAAACAACTTATTTTTAATTTTATTATAGCAGGTCATAAAAAAATTATTGTAGCAGTTCGTATGTATTTTATGATAATGTCAATGATTCTGTATTTCTTTTTCCTCTATAAATGCATTTTCAATTTGAAAGAGCCAATTACTTTTTCTTTTGTCAAAGCTGTTATCACCTCGTTAACACAATTTTAACAAGTTTGTTCCTGGAGAGCAAAAAATAAGTATGAAAGTTTTAACCTTCAAAAATAAGATTTCAAATATTCTAAATAGTTGTACATGCAATCCACAAAATGAAGGAACAAACCAACATGGGAAACAGGTCAAAATTGCTGCAGTGACCCTCAAAGAATAAATAAAATAACATAAAAGTGCTTTTGTACTATTTGACCTCAGCCCTTTAATCAATATCTCTTGATAACAACAAAAAATTGAAGAAAGTAATGTTTGCACTTTGCATATGGTATTGTGCATGGTCATGAAAATAATGAAAATGTGTATATTAACTAATAAGCCAAAACTATAGTTATAGTTAGATTAAACATTCTCCCACTAATGTTAAAACAGGAAGGGGGGAACAAGATTATCTCAATCAAAATGTTAATCTCTATGTAAAGCATCTTCAAGATCAAGATCAACCCCTATGCTATTTTTCAAAACAGTACTAGAATGTATATGAGTTTTGCACTTGCACTGGAGCTCCATGAATCTCTCAACATCAAAATTATGCTTCTTACAAAGCTTCCTCTGCCTTGAAAGAAAGAGCCTCTTCAACAAGTCTTGGTAAGTAGGGTCTCTTGAAGTGAATAAGAAGTAGGCATAGCCTGTAACTAACCCAGTTGTGGTCACAAAAAATGCAATAGGTTCCATTACATCCCATGAAAATTCCCAAAATGTTAGCCGGAAGAAGAGCCCGACAGTACATACACCAAATCCAAGTCCAGACCAAAGGAGGCGTCGCACCTGTTTATGTGCCAACACATCAATTTCCTTTTTCTTGTCTTGTAGTTCCTTTAACTCCTCCCTCATAGGATTGTCGTCAGAAGTTAGTGCCAGTGGAACAGCCCTTCGAATCAGATCCACCACCTAAACAAACAGAACCAGAGAATTTAGAAACGTGCACACATTAAAACAGACAATGAATTACATGTTATTTTCTCTAACTCTAAAATATATATCTTCGAAGAGGTTTAGAACAACAACAAAATGCTGATCAGACTACCTGCAGAACAAACCAAAAAGAAATATATGTATTTTTAAAAATCGAAGCATCCACATAGGTGCAGATTGAGGCATTATGTCATGCACCTGATGAAACAGCTATTAACTTGAAAGTTTTCACAAACCCTACGTTCTATTGTCTCATTAGCGCATGCTTCAGCTTCAAACCATACAAACTGTAATCTAGATAGACTGAGTTCATCAAAAGGGCAAGAGAAGCACAGAATATATGATATAGCCATGGTTCAAAACTTTTTTCATCATTAGTACATAAGATTACCTCTCCCTACATCAAACGAAGGAATTCAATGCAGAAGCAAGAAATGCCTGTATTATTGATTATTGATATTCTTCTTGAATGAAAGAAACCCATCTGCTAGTACATAATAGCTAAGCAACTAAGTTAACTAACACCCTCGAAGAAAGAACAATTAAAGTAATGTGAAATGTCGCAACGAAAAACCAGATTCGAGAGTATGATATAATATGTGGATATCAAATGAAAAGGCTGAGGTTGAAAGAGCAAAGATAGCAAGAATGACGCATAAATTTTGTAAATGAAATGTAATTGCCATGAAAGATATAGGAGTGGCTGCACTTGAAATTCCATATGATAATTCAAACCTAAATCATGTACATTTATCATAGATGGAAAACTAAAAGGTGAAAACAGAATGAGTCATGTATGTTTAACATGGAGTTAGGCCAAAGGGTGATTCATGAAATTACAACGATTACAACAGGTTGAAACCTTCTTTTGTTAAGAATGTAGGGACATCCAAACCCTTTTTCCACAATACCCTACATAATCCAACCATGTAATGAATGTTTTATTTAAGGTTGAAAAATACTAACATATGTTTAGTCCCAAAGGTGTTGAGATTGTCCGATTGTTGCAATAATGTCCTAATTCAAAAAGGGATGTGAAACATAAGGGACATAAAGGACCCTCTAACTTAGAAGTTAGAAGCATTAAAGGGAATAATAAAATGGCATATACTCTAAGCTATGTTGAGTAATAGTTACATATCTTCTCATGAGCCCCACATACACAAATTCTTTTCTTTCTTATACTAGTATCAAGCATATACAAACACAAATTCTCTCTTCAAAAAAAAACAAACACAAATTCTAACTAGAAAAACAAGAGAAAACAAAATAGCTATTAAAACAGTTAAAGCTCTCACACCTTATCAGGATGCAGATAAACCTTGTCCCTAAAGAGTAAAACAACCCCAGCCTCATCAAGAACCTTGGCGAATGTCGAAGCCTCATCTTTATTCCTAGCAATACCAAAATTCTCACAAGCTTCTAGAAGTTCATTATATGAAATAACTTCTTTACCTTCAATACCAAGTTTAATCTTAAGTGATTCCACATTCACCAATCTCATAAGCTTCTTAGCCTCAGAAAATGATATAGTTTCATCTTTTCCATTACCATTACCCCCAACCACAGTGGAATATGATGATGATGATGATAAACATAAACCCCTTTTCATCTGGTTCAACATAACTGACAAATATTCAACCCCTTTTCCTCTTCCAGTATTATTACTACATACACCCCTTAAACCTAACAATGGAGGACCAAAAGGATGAAACTTTTCCTCATAAGTATGTGTTAGATTAACAATAGAAGATACCCTTTTACTCAATGACCTAAAAGCTGCACCAGAACAATACCACCTACCCCACATTTTGGAAAAAAATTGAAACTTTATGTGAAATTGTTAATAACAGATAAAATCAAGAGTGGCCCAGAAAATTGTATGAAGTTGAAAATTGTATAATATGGGTGGAGAAAAAGAGAGAAGAGGAAACATAAGAGGGAGGTTAACGGTGACGGAGTTTGTACGGCGCCGTTACTTTGTTGTTGAGTTATTGGGGCACTACTACTACTTTGGGAAGTAACGGTTTTGAATTAACGGCGATGCGTGTTAAGAACGTGGGTGGGTCCCAGGTGTTGAATTTAATTGACCACCCACTCACGTCGACGACGCGAAAATACACCGTCTTTCTTTCTGCGTGCGTGGTCTTTTTTGTTGTCTTGCTCGGTACGTGTAAAGGTTTAATAAAACATTCTTTTTTATTTTATTTTTAACAAAACATTCTCTAATCTATTACTCCTATTTTTCATGAGAAAAAAAAATATGCACTAAATTTTAGACTGTCAATTACTAATATTAACTATATTTTTCGTCATGTCACTTCCCTCTATTTTTTTTGATATAACACGGCAAAATGATTATTTTTTATTGAATGATTGTGTAAAACTATTTTATATTGTCGGTGCATCTCTGTTAAACTCATTTTTTATTGAGGTTAACAGACATCTTAGTCTGTGTAAAATATTTTTATACTAACTTTTAATATAAATCAATTGATTCTGAACAAAATTGAGTTAAGTATAAAGTAATTTACATTTGAATATATTAATGTAAAAGTGAATAGAACAAAAGATTTGAATGTAAAAAAAAAATTCTAGAATTAGAAACTACAATTTATAGCTTCAAGTAGTAACAATTCTGAAGACAGCTCTAGAATTGAAATCAAACATACAATTAGAAGATGAAGTGAAGAATATCACCTGTTAGATAAGTAAATCAAGGCAATAAAGGAAAGTTCTATGGTGGATTGGTTTTTAAAATCATCAGAAATGTTGACGATTCTTTATAAGAAGTCATAATTTTTTTTTGTGAACCTAGTTGGCCATTGGACAATTGGCATTGATGTCAATGTGCCCAGATTGATCCCAGGCTTCCAGAACCCAATTGCACCATTTGAGTTGAAGGTTCAGCGTAGAGATTTAATTGGAGATTGAAGGCTCAAGAAGGAGATTCAACAATTGGTTTTCAAGTTTTGTCAAAGTGAAGATCAAAGGAACAAATCTTGAAGATGTCAAGATTTGGAGCTTTCTTGTTAAAGTCAACAATCTTGAGTGTCAAGATTTGACTAAGTATCAATTTTGTATAATTGTCCATATATTTCATTAAGTAGCATTTAGTTATTTCTGTGTTAAATTCAGTCATGCTAGAATTACTTAAATAGTCTAAATTCTACGGTGTTCAATCGATTTCTCATCAATTAAGTATCTATCTGTGATGCATGGGTACTCCGTTTGAGGAAAAGTACCGGTACCGGGTACATATTCGTATCTTAATTATGTTCATACACATGTATTAGTTTTTTCTAAAAATGTCGTACCCCATACCAGTATTTGTATCGAGTACCGGTACCGTACCCGTACCTAGGCAACGCATGTATCTATGTACTTGGATTCGCTTATTGTTATCGTTATTCGTGTTTTATGATTAATTTTGTGAGTTTTAATAGTGCTCAAAACCAAAAAGATTCTTAAGACTACATTTATTCTACATAAAAGATTATGAATCTATTCAAGACCCTTCTAGATTTGGGAAATCATACCGACTAACAAATAGCGTATAAATTAGTAGATTAAATTTAAAATGTTTGTTGAAATTAGCGGTTAAACTAAATCATAAATATAAATGAGAAAGTGTACTCTTTAATTTTCTAAATCTGTAAATAAAATGTGTTTAGGGAGTTGTCGAGGTTATGTGAAAATGAACTTTAAGAAAATGTCTACCCAGGATATGGTCAGGAGATATTTTGTGAAAAGTGTTGACAATAAAGATATTGAAAACAAATTACGAAAAACATTTACTATAGAACAACATAATAAGATAGAAACAAAATACATTTGTTTACACAAACAAATTAAGGTGTTTGTGTATGTTAAGTTGAAAACTGAAAAATAGATGACGACAGACTTATTTGATTGTAAGTGAAACCGATATTCTCAGATAAATCAAATTGGGAAACATTTGACAAAGATAGAGGCTAATTTAATATATTAAAAGAGTCAATGATCTATTTGAGAGCAAGTTACAAAGACAGAATAATTTGACGGTTTACTCAATTATTTCTCCATTTGTCATATGACAACCACCCATTTGATGCTGACAATGATATAAGAATAAATTTAATCATGAAAATAAATATTATTCAGTTCAGTAAGGCCAAATATACAATTCTACTGAATCTTACAAGTGTTGTAATTTGTGAGTGAAAAGAAAAATTGTTGATTTCAACTGTACTGAAGCAATGTAAGGACCATTTGATGCATCAATTAAAGCAGTAGGAAATGTATTGTGATCATCACTTGCTATGTTTTGCTTTTGAAATAGTTTTGACCATACCCTTAGCAATCTTCCAAAACCAAAATAAATTCATCATTGCCAACACTGGTGGCACCACCAGTAAGCTGTAGAAACCCAGTGGAAAGACCTGCTTCACCTGAAACACGAGAGAAAAAGTTTGGACTTGTTCACTACAATATAATCATAGGTAAACTGTAAGTTTTATTTTCATTTTTTTAAATTCCACCTCTTCATATTATGTTATACTCCCTCCGATCACTATTATATGCAAATTTGATTTATTTATTTTTTTCTGGTACATCGAAAAAATGATGTATTTGGTACGTAATATGGACCCGATACATCACTTTTTCAATATACCACAAAATGTCAAATTCACTTATAATAGTAATTGGAGTGAGTATGTATATATATGAGATGAGGAATTACAGAGAATATGCATACCTCATCAAAATGGGTCCACATGTGAGTAAACAAGAATATGAACAGGAAAATCCTTGCTACCTGAAGTATAAATGAAAATAGTTGTTATTTGAATATCAACATCCAAACATTGTATGTAATTTTAATTGGTGCAGTCGGGATGCGGTCAGAATCTCAGAACCGTCCGATCAAAATTGGATGGTTCAGATCTTTAGATAGTTTTTATTGTAATTTAATATAAAATTCTGATGTTAAAATTTGAATCATCTGATCTCAATTAGAAAGTCGCAGATTGCTAACTGCACGACTGCGTGCAGTCTCTGAAAACATAAAGGAGTAAAGCATTCCATACTTTTTATTGTAATTAACAACTATTGGTTTGGAACTAGGAAACTCAATGGTCATGACAGAGTTTAGAACCAAATCATGCTGTGTAAAGAACCAACCAACCTCAGAAATTGAAGCTGTTATGTTGAGGCACATAAATAGTTTTATTTCTTTAACATGCCATGTTCCCTTAAACAATATCCCTTTAGACTAAAACCCTACCAATATCATTTGTGACTTACAACAAAAATGTAACGAAGAGAAAATCTCCATAACACTTCCTATCCATCTATGCAACGTGCAGTATAAATTTCGTCAAAACCTTTCGACAATACTTTTTAATTATCTTTGCTACTATTGTTACTTGTGGCTTTTGCCAGAACATAGCTCATTCAGAACCAAAAGAGTAAACTAAATGAAAAAGTACCACAATAAAACCATGGCCATAAGCACCTCCTTCGGACACTATAAATAATGGAATTAGAATTGAGACCAAGAGTTAAATAGACAGTACCAACCACCCGAAGAACAACGCAATGCCATTCCAGATGTAAAGTTTTGAGCTCTTAAGACCGGCGGTATCCAAGTACCTGTATATGTAATTAAAGTAATGAATCAATGTTTACAAAAGTACGTGCAAGCAAGTGGATGTCTTGACAAGAGATTTACCATCTTAGATTTACAAAAGGAGTTGTGCTCTCGGTGAAAAGAACCATCAATATGTAGATCTGTGCTTGACCACTTAGCAAAGATTGGATAATTGAAAACAACGACAGTCCGTGGTGTAAAACCTTAAATGAATGAAGTTATTAGTTTTCTTAACTAAGATATGGAGTTCAATGTATCATAAAAGTAAACATATCTACAAATATATATATATATATATATATATATATATATATATATATATATATATATATATATATATATATATATATATATATATATATATATATACACAAAAAAGAAAACAATTTAATGACCTTTCGATTTGAGAAAGTGTACTACTTTCGTCGATGTTTCCCTCTTAATTAAACAAAATACCATATTGTTTTCACAAAGTAAATGGGCTCAAAAATCTTTTTGACTTACATATTCCAAACCTCCCAAAGCTGGAAAATTCCAAATAACAAAAGCCAGATCTGTTAGGAAATAACCTGTAGAGAACTGTACAAAGAATGATGAAAAAATTAACAAATAAGCCAACTATATAATCATTGTTTCAATAATATGAATCTATGAATATTTAATCTTTCAAACAGCATATAATGCTTCTGTCATGTGAGTACACAATTTAAAAATGAATGCTCCACAACAAAAGAGGGAGGTTCATTCTTAAAAGCATAACGACCTAAACTAGGCTGCTTCTTGATTTAGACGAGACTGTCCCGAGTACTCAAAGAAGCTTAAGAACTAAATTATGTGAAGATAATCCCTAATACTACAACTAATTAGTAACATAAAAGTTTAACCTTCCACTAAATGATGCAGCAAACAATGTCGTTGTCAAACATAAAATGCAATCACCTTTTAGGCCTGCATATATTATCACTCCCCTCACAAGCACCATCATTGCCTAAATCTAGTTAAAATGTAAAAGAACTAAAAAAAAAAAAATTGTGCCGAATCAAATTTTGCTTTATCTTTATTAACTTACCGACAATACTGAATTTGAGAAAGCAGATGATCTATTAACAACAAGCTTTTCTTGTGAACCATCCTTGAAGAGATCTGATACGATCAAGAGGTAAAGTGACGTAAAGGCAGCAAAAAGAGCATGGAATGTTGAGAATCCCCTGCATTGAAAAATATACTAAAGTTAATGTAAACGTCAATTATGGAAAAAAAATCAATTCAAACAGAAATTGTTATATGAAGACATTACCGGTTATTCCATTCAACTTTCACAGCACTGCTAAATTTTCTGTATCCCGTGAACAACCGGGAACTAAAAGTAGCAGTAAATCTATAAACCTTCAAGAAGATAATTAAAAAGGATCAAATTTTAAAATAATTAAATAAAGTGACCTTAATTAATATGACTAGAATTTTTATAGCATTATCTAGTAATTCAGATAAACCGGACATATATTTAACAAGAACAATAAACTAGATAAGGAAATGAAAGAACATCATATGCATCTAAAGCTAAAAATTCAAACTCTGACTTCATTCTTAATATACCCTCTCAAATAACCACGATTTTAGGAACTAAACACTAATGCCAAATACCACCTTCAAGTGTTCAGTTGACAAAATTTAGAGGTACAAAACTGATTTTAACGTGTTCGGATGTTTTTGAGTAGAACTGATTCTGTCTCAAAAGTTTATTCTAACTTGAAGCTAGAATTTGAAGCTTTTGCCTATAGAATTGATTTTTAGTCTCAAATAAATATTTGTTAAACACACCTTTATACGAATGTATCCAAATAAATCACAAGACATTTAATTCACTTATATCTATAATCGATTTTACATAATCAAGTCATTCAAAATCAATTTTTGTCACTGCAAGACAAAATACGCACTAAAGCAGTCAAGTAAAAGTTTTCTTTGGAAATACTGTTAAAGGAATGGTGTCAATATTTGTGAACAACTACTTCGGGAGTAATATGAATGAACTATACAATACAACAGGACTGAACCGAACCGAACCGTATTTCTCTATATTGGAGAAACCAACAAAACAAATACTTCCTTCCTAAACCCGAGTAAGCAAAATTGCAGTTTCAGTCCATGGATATCCCAAACCTACCCGATTGATCCTCCATCATATACAAAATCTTTACCAGTAAATTCATTACAAAATGCACAACAATCAAGCTCTTCCACTTAATGGATTTTTTTCATTTTTTGCTTTTTCGCCATAAACCACATGATACCAAGTTACATTTTAGCAGTGTTGTCAAATACTGGATATAACATAGCAGAATTTAAAAAGAACATTGTTCCAAATTCCAATATATGCTATTTACTACAAAGTGATGTTCAATAGCAGATGTAGCAGCACTATAGCATTGCAGTGTAGTAGAATTCGAACAAACCACTATTTTTCGCAATGAAGAAATGAACTCCTAATCTCTGAATTACATTCAAAACATGGAATGGAACTAGTGTCAACAGACTAGCAGTAATTACTACAGTAAATAATGAATTTCATACTCCATAACTGATCCTGCTTAAATAAATGATTGACAAATATTAATTTCCTCGCCTATTTTATGTCAACTCAATCTGATTCATCACTAATCTTACATTCAAAAGAAGGCATTTCTGCTCCTCCATCAAAATCCTAATTTGGTTCATTACTTTATAATTTCTCAAGAAGCACTCAAAACATATAAGTCAATCACAAATTGATGAACAAAATCATAATCATATTCATGTTACTTACAATAAGAGAGGAACTGATACCGGCGAAAACAGACACCAGCCATTGAATTTCTTTGCTTGGAGCAGCAAAGTCATAAGCATCAGCAGCAGTCAAGAAACCAAAAGAAAATGGAATTCCCATCTAACCCTTTTGTTGAAAATCACAAAATCAACTCAAACTGCATCAAAGACATAAACTTATAACATGAGAGCCAAAAAAAAAAAATACCAAAAACAGTCTATTGAAGTATTGAATAATTGAGGGTGGAAATTGGAATCTCCATAAATAAATCAAAAAAAAAAACTAGAATATCGAATTTTGTTTAGAAAAATACTAATGACCCTTTGACTAAAAAAAACGTGTCAACCAAACACTGGCCACTAATTATTTAATTTGGTCCACTTAATACGACTTTTTACAAAAAGCTTAGGAATCAAATGATATGCACAAACATGACATAATAACAAGATACTGTTACCACCGTCAGAAAAACAAGATATTACCATAAACCAAAATTGTTGAAAAACAAAGAAACAACGTAAGCAGAAATAGGTAAGTGATAATAAGCATAAAATGTAGAAAAATTGGGGTACCCAGAAGGACTAAATATAGTCATTTGAGTACAAGTTTGAAACTTTGAAAATTGAAGGTTGAAAGTTAAGTGATATGGAGAGAGAAAGAGAGAGTGAGAGAAGTGACCTGAGCTGAGCAGAAAATGAGACGAAAGAGACAAAGGGAAGAAGAGCGTGTCAAAGGGTATTTGAAGCAGTAAAGTCTCTCCGCATTAATCATGTACATTGAATGATCCTTTTATTCGTCCTAAACTTTTGTTATATTTCAATTGCATTTAATTTTATATATAGTTCTCGACCCATTTGGATTTCTAGCACCAGAGGGTCTGGCTGTAAATTTCTTGAAAATAGTTTAAAAAGTTATTCATTGTAATGTTTAAAAGATTATGCATTGTAATGTCATTACGCCTAGGTCTAGGGATGTAGTGTTTCAAAATTAGATTTTGCTATTAAAAAAGGATTAGCGGGGCAGCTTGTTGTCCGTCTACCTTTTGTTAATGTATCTCTTAAAAAAAAATTAAAAAAAAATTAATTTTCGGCGACTAATTTCTGTCGGAGAATTTGTAGGACATGTGATGTATTATCTTCTCATCAATTGAAATTTTATCATATGCAAAGGTGCGGATGAAGGTTTTATTTGGTAAAATTAGTTTATATAGTTGATAAACGATAGTAGTTTGATAGTTTATAGTTTATAGCTGATATAATTAATACAATTTAGAAATCAACCATAATTTTTTTGTATTCTCACAAATCCACATCAGAGTTTGCATAAAAAGAGGGAAAAACAAGTTTGTAGTTTCAAGTAACATCACTAAACTTTGTAAAGTTTTTCATGTAAGAAAATAAGTTATCTACTACGGATTGGGTGTTTAGTTCAAAATCAATTAAGTCCAAATTAAATTTATAGACCTCGTATCACAGAAAGAAAACCGAGATTCTTATATGAACCTCGCACCTTTGTTGCGTGTGTATATTTCAATTCCAATATGGTTGTTACTAGACGGAAAGACAAAGTCAATATCGTGTAGGCTTCATCTACGTTTGCTATGAAAGACATAAAACAATCATCTGCAAACAACAAATGGACACAGACACACAATAAGATCATTTCTATAAATGAGTTAAGCACAGGATGTGCCTAACGAAAAAGATACAATAAGTTTGTATGCTTCAATGTTTTAAAAACCGGACCGGAGGTCGAACCGTTATGACCTCTGGTTCATGGTTTAATCGGTCCAACCGGTTCAACCGTTATTAAACCGTTTGAACCGGAAATTAATTAAATATATGAAACAAATAAAAATAATACACATTTCAACTACCAAACACACATATAATAGAGAAAAACACAAAACTACCTACATGGCTCAAGTCCACTTTACTAACCCTAATATAAAACAAAGTAACAATGCAAAAACAATTTGGATATGTCAATGTACAGCCGCCACCCTATTCACAAACTCTCTTCTTCTACTACTTGTTTTCATACATCTTCTCTTCTACTTTTTGTTTTCTTTTTTAATGGATCTTCTTCTACTCTTTAACATCACTTTATACTCTTCTACTACTCTTCACTGCTACATGCACCATACATATTTATCCTATTTTTCAATTCATAGTTTTCTTTCCTCCATAAAAATAATCAAAACACAACACAAAATCATAATTTTCTCCTCTTTATCAAGATTTATCAATATTGTTGGAGATGGAGGTTTGTTTGTTTCAGTTCTAGGAGGATGTTGTTTTGTGTAAATGGGATGTTGGCAGTAGCTTTGGACAACACTAATTGATTTCATATATTCAAAATTTCAACAACAACAATAATAAGATTACAACTTCAATCTCTTTTCAACAAAATAAAATAAAGATTTCACAGATCCATGTGTTAGAAGAATAAGGAAATTAGAAATAAAAAGTAAAAAACCTGAAGAAAAAATTGATTTTTTTGCGTTAAAAAAAAAAAGGAAAAAAACTGTCCGGTTTTTCTGAACCCTCACCGGTTCTGACGGTCCAAATCCCGGTTCCTGTGACTAACGGTTCTGGGTGTTTATCCGGACCGGTACTGGGTCCGGTTCACAGTTGAACCGGTCAAACCGGCCGGTCCGGTTCGGTTCTTAAAACATTGGTATGCTTAACTCGGTTGACAAAGATAGTGCATTATATATGATGAGACTGATGTTTTGAACTCTGACCATCCCATTTATTCACCTTGAGGGTGAAATTTCTAGACACCTACTTGACAAAAAAAATACAAAAAGAAGTTTTTACATATAAATAGTAATGAAAAACAAACACCACAGAAAGGCCAAGTTAACCAAGGTGTATTCTTAAGCAAGTCAAAACATTAAGTCACCACAAATTCTAATCAAAGCTAAAAATAATTTGCGAGATTTCAACCACCACCAAGTTAAACCTGTTATTTATTCCTTTTGAGAGAGTCTAGCAAATTTGATAAGTGTTGGCATTCCTCTTGCACATAAAATAAATACATAAATAAATAGGAAAAAAAGGTCAAAAACCTTTATCGGATGTAATAGGCTCCACCAACCTATCGTCCACAATAACGTTGTAACAAAAATTAGTTGCCGAAAATTAAATGCAATTGAAACCACACTTGGACAGATTACCCGTGGCAAACTGAAACCTCACTTGGATATATGATATGTGTCCAAATTTAATGATAATAATAAAAAATTTGGCGGGGGTACAAACTAATTAAATGGCAGAAAAGATAAGGGGTCAACTTGAAACTTTTAAAAGATAAAGGACTTACTTGAAACCTAAAATAAAGATAAGAGATCAAAAGTATAATTAAGCCATTTTTTTTTTAAGAATATGTAACACAGATGTAATATAATATTTTAAAAAGTCGTTATTTTTATAAAAGAAAGTGATTATTTTCTAGGCTCACTTAAAAAAATTGTTTAATTAAGCTTTTACACCGGTTTGGTCTGCCTGAATGTGAAGTCCGATATTATTTAAATTTTGAAGAAAGCTCACCTACTACCTCTGTCTGTCCTATGTAACGATACACCTGCATTTATAGGGTGCTTATGTTATTTGACTTTTGCTCCTAAATTTAAATGTACTACATAATACTAGTATTGGTCACACTCACACATAAACACATTGCCTTCGACCGGTGAATATTTTAAAAGTAAGAAGCAAATTACTAATATAAACACCACACGTTCCTTGTTACTATAGACAACTATATTTCTGTGTATATAGTAACATAGAAATCAAGAGTTAGAGAGAATAATTATTGTTCTCGTATACTTAAAAAGTCTCAATCGTTTGAAAATTGAGACTAAAAATAGTTTATGAATATCATATTCATATGACGATCTCACCTTATATCGGAGTTTTGTAAAAGCCTTGCAATATTAATATGTTGACCATCATTCGTTATGTTCATGGCAACCCTACACTATGACATGCATCTCTATCCACCTCGTATTGATAAACTTATCTCTTATACTGATGCTGACTGGGGTGAATGTCCCGACACCCCTGTCATTCTACATCTGGCTATTGTGTGTTTCTTGGTGACGACCTCATCTCCTAGTCTTCCAAGAGACAACTCACGCTAACTAGTTATAGTGCAGAGGCTAAATACACAAGTGTTGTTAATGTGGTTTCTGAATTTTGTTGGCTCCACAACCTACTATTGGAGCTTCACCTCCCACTTTTTCAGGCTACTTTGGTGTATTGACAATGTTAGTGCTATCTAACTTTCTTGTAATCCTATTGAGATGAATATTCACTTTGTATGAGAGAAGGTAGCTCGTAGTTGAGCACACATACTTAATGTTCCTTCTCGTCACCAGATAGTTGATTCACCAAAGGCTAGGGATGGCAAAAAAACTAAAACTCATGAGACCCACCCGAATCCAAACCCAAGTCAACGGGTGAAACCCGAGTTGATTGAGTTATAGCTTGGGTTTGGGTGACACCCGAAACTATGGGTGTGAGTTTGAGATCACTCAAACCCACATCCGAAACTCGCACACCCACCCGAATATATGTAAAATTACCTAATTAACCCTAAGTATATATAAAATTATTAATGTCACCAAACAATGTTAATTACTTATGTAGAACTATGTAATTTAATTACTATGCTACATTTTGTATTTTATCAAAAAGAATTCGGGTCGAATTTAGGCAAGTAATTAATTAATTATGCGTGTTTTTGCTGCGGGTTTGAGTTTGGTTGAAAAATCACGAACCCAATGGGTGTGAGTTTTGTTTTGTCACCCATACAACCTTTGGGTTTGAGTGATTGTTTTGGGTGTGGGTTTAGGTAGTGCCAAACTCTCACCATGGACACCCATTGTCATCTCTACCAAAGGCGTGCCTTGAGTTCTATTTGATGATTTTCGGACCAGTCTAAGCGTCTGTGAACCTCCCACTTTAACTGCGGAATTGTGATAGAATAAAATATTCTTGTCATTATGAGAATGGATCCTCTCATGTGGGAAAAAAATTTGAGGAAATAATGTTGAATTTAGACCATTGAGCTATAAATATAGATTAATATTAAAGTTTAAAAAAATGGAAAAAACTTAATTGAGGGTTGAGATATGAAAATTGAGGAAAAATAAATTGAGAGGATTCATTTTGATCGTGCGTATATATATATATATACACTCTTTTACTATGATGAATAGAAAGGAAGACATTGCATTCTTTCATTTGACACCCGCTAGAGTTGAAAGTAAAAAATAGAGAAGAATGAAAGCGGTATTGCTAGAGAGGAGATCCTCTCATGTCCAAATTTCCATCTATTGGATCTCAACCTTCCATTTTTTTTTTGTCGTCTACTATATATTCAAATTTAAAAAATTGGACGGTGAGGATTAAACTACACCCACTCCAGTGCAATTTAAACACTAGAGGATCCTGTCTCGGTATTGTCATATAGTAGTAATAATTATGAAATTATGATTTTTGTGTATAATAAAAAAAGAAATTATGATTTGGAATAGAAGTGGGTATAATTGGAAACGGATATGTAGCGGGAAAGTTTGGCGCCATTATCACACTCTCCTTTTATATATATACAAATCATCTCTCAATCGTCTCTCTTTACATCATTCACACGCGCATTTCCAATCTTCGATCTTTCAGTTTTCAACTATGGATGACGTTATTGTTAAAAAACAAAAAACTATGCCTAACGAAAACGGCGTCGTTTCATCCACTTTTCTCAGAATCAAGAAACTCTCCGACAAAGCTGTTATACCTTCCAGAGGTTCCCCTCTCTCTGCCGGCTACGACCTTTCCAGCGCTGCCGATTCAAAAGTTCCCGCACGAGGCAAAGCTCTAATTCCCACAGATCTCTCAATCGCCATCCCCGAAGGAACCTATGCTCGTGTTGGTAATTAATTTCCCCTTTTCAATCAACCTTCTATTATTATTTTGAATTTTAGGGTTTTTGATTAAATTGAACTGTTTTTACAGCGCCGCGGTCTGGGTTAACATGGAAGCATTCGATTGATGTTGGTGCGGGAGTGATTGATGCTGATTACAGAGGACCTGTTGGGGTTATACTATTTAATCATTCTGATGTTGATTTTGAAGTGAAAGTTGGTGATAGAGTTGCTCAGTTGATTATTCAGAAGATTATTACTCCTGAAGTTTCTGAGGTTTTGGATTTGGATTCTACTGTTAGAGGTGAAGGTGGTTTTGGATCTACTGGTGTTTGAGTCTCATGAAGAAGAATAGTCAGTTTTAACATTTCCATACATGTGTATTGTGGGGAGTATTAAAGTGTTGTTAACCTCTATGTTTCAGTATTAATTAAGGAACATTCTCTAGTTTAACATCTTGTAAGAGTATCAGTATTTCATAATAGTAAGAGGAGCATTATCTTAATATGTATGAAAGTGATCAATTCCTTTTATTTTCCATAGTTTGATTTGTTTCTCTGTTGGTATTTATAGTCACATTAAGTTGATAATATTGATGGTGCATTTCAAATGATGTAAAAAAATGTCAGATTCAGTTCATAACTGATATAGTAGTTTGATTTTTTTGGTTTTCACCACCCGTTTAATCTGGTTCGGGAATTAGTTCTGGTATCAAGTGGTTCCAGCCCCCTCCCGATTGCAGTTGCGGGGGATCGAACCGTGATCCTCCCTACCAAGTTCAGCGCCAATCACCATTAAACCAACTAACAATTGGTATCTAGTAGTTTGATTTGAACTTGATTAACATTGCACAATTTTAGGGATCATTTCAAAATATGATTTAGGTGACCAATTTGATATGTTTTATAACTTCAATGACCAAATTTGGTATTGATAAATTTGTAACTTGTAATACAAGTAGTATTATTATACATGTTCTGGTTAGTTGTTATGACCTTTCTTAGAAATATAGTTCAATTCTTGAACATGCTGTGAAATAAATATATGGATTTCTGGAAAGCTTAATCTCACATTGTAAGAAATAGCTTGCACTAATCAATCAATAGTAGTACATGGTATTTTGAGCAAATGATTTATTGTTCAAATTTACAAATTTGGCTTATCATACAATCATAATTTACTACCTTCCATTCCATATACTTTCTAGTCTTAAACAAGGTTGAGCAATCAACAAGGTTGAGCTACAAAGTCCAAAAAAGAAAACACTAACTTAAGATTCAATAACAAGTGCATCAATATTTCGTTTTCCGTCAGGGCCTTTGGTGTACCATGATGATACATAGTCTCCATAAACAACACCTCGATATTTAGCTGGCGATGAATCATTGATTAGTTCGGGAACAGGACATATCTTGGCTGTCTTCGCTGGGTCATGAAATGTTGCCACAGAGAGCCTTGGTCTATTAGGATTAGTAACTGCTCTATGCACACAGCTTCTGTACTTTCCATTTGTTATAATCTGGTGCCAAAGTAAACCAACCTCGTTAACTTCAATTTCATGAATGAATGAATCATTTATTAGAAAAACATAAAGACATTACAAACCATCAGAACACAATGACAATGCTAGGCTGCCACATCCTTGATTACTAAATCCCATATTGACAAGAAAAATGACAGTAACCAATGCTTCTAATTCAGGAGCAAACATCATAATTCATAATAGATAATAACATATGTGTAGATTATACCAATTTAGCTGCAAGTTGCAAATTGCAACATAATGAATAACCAGGAGACTACTGTAATTACTAGTTACAAATCACCATCAACTCAAAAAACACTACCTACTTTCTAAACACATTTTTGCTCCTTACCATTTTAACTTGGCCTTGGACAGCTTGCAATACTACATTACATTAAATGATACATTTGCAATTGAGCATCAGTATAGAGAAATGCTAATGACAAACTCTCCAACACACTCCATCAAACACTCTCTCAGCTATTGCGCCACATCACACAATGAAGGATAAAGCTAGGTTGTGGGTAGTGAGTATTAGCTGAGGTTAGTGGTGACAATGAAGTTAACCGGTAAGGGATTGGAAAATATGGGTGACCTGGCCCAATAAACCAGAGGTGTTCAAGGGAGTGTGTTAGAGGGTGTGTCCATGGGATTCCTCCATCAGTACCACTGCCAAAATCAAGTTCAATGCACTACTAATATTCCCCCCTCGTCAAAATATATAATTCCCTTACAACCCCTTTAATGTCCTTGAAGACTTGGAAACACTTTAGAAATTTAATTGTTATCCATTCAATTAAAACTACTCACTAAGAGGTTATACTTGCACTGGACATGCACTCAGAAGGCAGGTATCTTAAAATCACGTGAAGAACATAAAGGCTAACTAATATATTCAAACTACTTGAAAGATCATTAATAATATCTACTGAATTCTGAACTTGAGCCAATTATACTATGGATAGGATTAGGCGCCAATGCCATGCATATTTGCTGACTTGAACCTACAAATCCATTTGGCCGTGCTTAAAAATTTGTTTTTTATAGGGAAAATGCCTTTCCCAAAAGCTCCTAAACACGCTATGTTGAAGAGAAAAACTATTGGTTTTCTACTCTCATCTCAACATCGGAATGAATGGCAATACAACAGTAATTCACAAAACTCAAAAATGTTTGCTTCATATAGATATAAACAAAACTCAGCATATAAAAACCAAATATCACATATTCAACTAATTTCCCATATCCAGAACTTGAATTATAACTTATAAGCAATGAATTATGTTTATTTACCTCAGTTTGATCAGCTAAAAGAACAAGAATAGCATCTGATAATGGCTGCACAGTAACCCACCTGTCACCACCATCACCATTCTTGAGAACCTGAAGACCACCAACATTATCTTGAATCAAAAGGGTAATAGCACCCATATCAGAATGTGATTGCAAACCAAGTGTTAAGTCCGGTTGAGGACACGGTGGATAATAGCTAATAGTAATATTCTGATAAAATTCCCCAACAGCATCTTCAATGCAAGAGGATTCCAACCCAAGACTCTCTGATATCAAAGATAGTAACTTTTGTGCTAGAATTTTCATTTCATCACTATACTTTGCCACTGATTCTCTATAATCGGAAGTAAAATTAGGCCAATTATTAGGGTTCCGGCGAGAAAGTGGAAAAGTGTGGTGATCAAAGTAGTCTCTCCAATCAAGGATCTCTGAGACGGCGTCGTTTTGTTCCTTATCGGAGGTGGCCAGCATCCGGCTTCCGTATCCCTCCGATGCAGCGGCGCCGGGTGTGCAGGGGTATTTGAGTTTCTCTGACATAGGACAGTCGTTGAAGAAGGTGAGGCCGGAGTTGCGAACGGAGTGGAGGAGGGTTGTGGGGATGCCGTGGTTGGTGACGTGGAAGGCGCCCCATTCACGGCAGGCGTATCCGATTGCTTCACGGATTGAACTGCGGTGGTTGGTGTTGAAGTTGAAGAGGTCGATGATGGGGATGTTAGAATTGGGATCGGTTTGAATGGTGGGTCGGTTTTGTGGGGGTTGAATGTATTGAGATGGGACATGGGATAGACCCGATTGAATTAGGGATTGGACCCGAATGGGTTCGCCGGTAACTTCCATTGGTTTGGTGAGTACTAAGAAGTCAAGAACAGAACAGAGTCGATTGACAAACGAAGAGGAAAGACTAATTGATAAGACCAAAACACTAACAAAAGAAACAACTGAGTGGATTTTCTTCGATAACCCGATGATGCACTAATTGATCTGAGCTGTCCGATTTTAAATTAGTGGATGAAATTATTCTTCACGTAAAATTGAGTTTATAAACTTAATTGTCGATTTGAAATTAATGGTCGAGATTAAGTTTATAAACTTATTCTTGACTTGTATATCATACACCATTTACACAACTCTTTTATGTTAGACACCCTTGCAATGATAGTTTATGTGCAAATAAAATATCATATTTGATTCCGATATGAGATTTGGATGATAATGTTGTTGGTAAGTTGTTGTATACGAGCTTGTGGTGGTTGACGGTGGTTGTATCCCATTGTAAAAGAGGATTGATACTTACACACACATTGACGATTAAGTCGGTATAGTAAAAAGAAAGGGTGATACATGCACACATTTTGACGATTAAGTTAATATGCATCGAATTTCGTAAAAAAAAAAAGTTAATATGTGTCGAATGTGAAATGTATATTTATGGTTAGATACTGTGCATCTGAAGTAGCCTTTGGCAAACCATATATAAGGGAAATTTTTTGGGTTGTAAATACCTATACAGCATATTTACGACCAACAATTAATTGGTTTAAGTGTTAATGATTTTGACCCTTTAAATAAGTGATAAGAGGTTCAATCTCTAACTCTTGCATGTGAAGGTAATACTAAGATATGTGTGGTCTGATGGATGATCAAATATATGAACATTTAATTTAATGGTTGTTAAATATAGTTCATGGCGAGCGACTTAATTGAACCATTGCCCTATAAGCCACCAAATATTTCATCTCAAGTTTAACCGCAAATTTGATCATTATTTTCAATATTTTGTAGATTTGTCCTCTACTTTTGTCCGTCTGTCGTATTTTCGAACTAAATTTTTGGTGATGTGACGATGAGAAAAGACCGACAGTTATGAAATTTTAAGAAAGGTTTCTTAACATCTTCATTTAAAGCATGTCATCACCATATTATAGACCATTTTTTTTTGTTTTTTTTGACAAAAATAAGCTTATTACAAGGCGGACAACAATTAAAAAGATGGTGACGGGCGTATAAACGAGCGACATGAGTTAATTCATGAGTTACTCGATTAGTTTGTCTCCGAACATAATAGACCTTATAGTTATTAAAAGAATTCAATAGTCTCTTATATTTATCTATAACAACTCCAAATTGTTTTAAATTTTTCCTGCAATGCCTTGAACAACTTCAAGACAATTTGTTTCAATTTGAAATTGTTGAAAGTTGTACTGTTGCAGCCATTTGAGAGTTTCCATCATTGCTACAGTCTCAATACATCTTATAGACCAAATATTTTAGGGAATCAAAACTGTGAAAATTTAAAGCAGGGGAACAAAATCCTCAAAATGATGAAAGTGCAAGATTAAAAAAGAGTTGAATATATCTTATATTCCTTACTTAATCACGAGTTATTAAGTTTGACGTTTGTAACAGTTAAATTTTTTAAGTTTCGTAGGTAACAAATTGGTCCTTTAATTTTCTAACTTGTTGCACCGTTACCCTTCTTTCGATTATCCTTCCTTCGAGTTAGGTCTTAATTGTATAAGCTTCATGGTTCACATCAAATTGAGCCTCAAAATCATCATGGTCAACATCAGAATTAACGGTCGCGTTACTGTTTTTGTAAAGTAAGATAATTGAAAGGGTAATGGTGCAACAAATTAGCAACTTAAATGACTTATTTGTCACCTGAAAAACTTAAAGACTTAACTGTTACAAACGCAAAACTTAAAGATCTATGAATGCACTTGCCCTAAAAAAAATCATTTACTTTTGGTCCCTATTTACATTTTATAGGAACAATTTTGAAGATTAACGGTATCAATTTTTTATAATTTTTTTAAGAGATTATTCTTACAAACTTTAATATTACGAAATATTAAAACTACAATAATAATAATATCTCTAATAGCTATCAACTAAGCTATCTTAAAAGAATGAGTACGATTAAAATTTGACAAGACTATAAATTGAAAAACTCGTGATTATATACATGGATAAAAAATATTTAGCAAGTCCACAAATCGGAGCACAAGTTACACAAATATCAAAATCGTTAGATTAGACTTTTGTGCGCGTAATTTTTTTTAATAGTTTATCGTTTCGTCCGCATAGAAAAAAAAAAAAAGTGATTTCCCTTTTAAAAAAATAAGTGATTTCGATTTATCTACCAGCGACCCACGACCCAAAGTTGCGAATCATAAAGTTGCGGTTTTTCACTTATCCCTACCGCAAACAACACTAAACCCAAACTCTCTCCACAACCCTCACTCCGTCACAAACCACTCTCAACTCACTTCATTTTCCCCCAAATTTCAAACCCTATTTTACTTCCTCAATTCACCATCACTGATTCCTCTCTTTCATTCCTTCACAAATGGAGAATCTTAATTTAGCCCTCGTTTCTTCCCCTAAACCTTTGCTTTTAGGACATTCTTCCTCAAAAGACCTATTCACAAGAACAAAGCCTTTCACTTTTAGGAGGTTCTCCGTTTCTGCTAACTCATACCCCTCCTCCTCTCATGTTACCAGGGCTGCTCCTAAATCTGGTATTTTTTTTTTTTTTTTTTGGAAAATTAGTTTTTTTTTTATAGCAGAAATAGAGTAACTAGGTTATTATGGAGTTCAATGAAATGTATATTGTTGTATTATATTGAAGTTGAATTGATAGTTATAAATTTATAATGATGGTATTCATTTGTTTTGATTTTAACTTAATTGTTTATTTTGGTGCTTGTGTTTTACATTGGGAACTCAGAAATATTCTTCTAATAATTGAATAATAATGAAATTAGAGCCTTACATTTGCTGTGTTGAGATTTTCAGAGGTTTTTTGATTTCATGAATCATGAAAATATTTTTGCTTTTAGGAACTGTTTGGCAAAAAAAAACAGCAGATGAACTTATATCAAATAGCTTATAAGCTACCTTATAACTTAAGATAAACTAACTGATTGAATTTGTAGTGCTTTTGGTAAAATTAGCGGTTGAACAAACTTATAAATATGAAATAACATAAAAAAAAAAAATTTAGTTCAATTAATATTTATTGTTTTTTCAAGTAACATGACAAAAGTAAAATTGAGAGAAAAAAATGCTAAGTTAAAAGCTATAAGCTAGTAAAAATAAGTTATAAGCTTATGAGAAAAAAGTGTTACTAAACGAGTTTTTTTCTTTCATATGAGCTTATAAGCTATACGCCAGAAATAAGCTCAAAATATGGCATCGCCAGACAGAGCCTTAGTTGTATTTTAATTACAATACAATTAGTATGTAGTGTCTCTGTAAAGACTAAAGAGGTGTATTGTGAATTTCAAAACAAATTTGATTGATGTTGATTGCATGTATTTCAATGTTTTAAACTCATCTTCGAAGAAACATAAGTAATACATAATGGGAATACAGTGCAGGGGAAGCTGATTGTGCATAATTTTGCTAGCATTTCTTCTACAACTACTCAAGAAACAACATCGGTTGGAGTTAACCCCCAGTTATCACCACCTCCACCTTCGACTGTGTAATCACACTATTCTTTCTTTCACATTTTGATTTTGTTGTAGACGGTTTATACCATGTTATTTGATTGTCAACTACTTGGATGGGAGACAATTTTAAACAGATACATTTATTTATTTGGTTTTGTTTATTACTTTTGCTTATATATTCTCATTTAGATTTATTTGTTTTGTTCACAATATTTCTAGAGGGTCACCACTCTTTTGGATTGGCGTTGGTGTTGGGTTTTCGGCACTATTTTCAGTGGTGAGAATCACAATTGAAACTTAGTTTTACATACACCGATGTTATTTTTTTTCTTCTTATTCTTTATTATTTATTTATTTATTTATGTTCAATATATTAAGGGACATTTGTTTTTTGGCAGGTATCTTCAAGAATAAAGGTGAGTTCCACTATATTGCAAGGCTTGGGTGTAAACTGGTTTATCATTTGAGTTCTACTGTAAGATATTGGAGCATATCAAGCGAGAGGAATTGTTTGTTGTCAGAGTGAAAGGAGCAAGTCTTTTCACCTTCAAATTTTACATGAAGTTGCAACAAATAATCTGTCAAACCTTATCTTTTGTGGATTCTTTGTAGAACTGCAAGAATTAACATTGTAATTTTTCTCTACCTTTTTTGTACAATTTCAACATTTATGTTTTAATCTTCTTTCAGAAATATGCAATGCAACAAGCTTTCAAGACCATGATGGGTCAGGTGAATACACAAAATAATCCATTTGACAGTGGTGCTGGTGCCTTTTCCCCTGGATCTCCTTTCCCCTTTCCAATGCCTTCACCATCAGAGACTGCTGCACCTGCCAGCTCTGCAGGTAATCAATCCCAAGCAACTTCCCCCCGAACTGGGTCTAAATACACTGTCACAGTAGACATACCTGCAACAAAAGTAGAAGCAGCCCCAGGCCCAGACATCAATGTTAAAGATGAAGTGGAAGTAAAGAAGGAACCCAGAATATCCGGTAACATACAATCTCTGCTCAAGACTTCCCTTTTTTCTCATGTTGGATTACATGTACTACATGTGCAATTTATAAGTGGTGATTTTGTGTCCATTATGAGATGTATTTGTGGGTTTAAGAATTTAGGCAAAAGCGGTGCGCCCTGGCCATTGGTTTTTCTTTTGTGCCTGGTTATTTGATTTAATACAGTTGTTATTTCTTTGTGTTTTAAGCTTGATCAAATTTTATAATATACTCCACTGATGTGCTAGACAAGATTTAAAATAAATATTTTCCTTGGGGTCTTAATTGTTGGATTTCAAGTTTGTGAGTGGTTAAGTCCTACATCGACTATAAATAGAAAGAATGTAGGATTTATAAGAGAGGTGACCCATTAACCTGTTGCCTTAAGGTTTTGGGTGGAGATGTGGCGTCTCCCTCTCTTGTGGTCCTGGAGCATTTGACCCAATGTTTCTCCCAAGCTCCCCCGGACTCCCCAACATTAACGACTGTTGATTAGTCTTGCCATGAATATATCTTGCAACTTTCTTTTTGTTATGAACTTGTAATAGCTTGAGTGAGTGTATGCCACTGCATTATTTTTAAGTTTTGCTTGGATGCAAGTATCCCGTGACAACCTAGAGAGTGCTCCCTAAACATGCATAAACTGTTTTAGTTTGCCGTTGAATGCGTCACATCACTAGTCACCATGTGAATTTGCCTTCCATTTTATTTTATGCTTATATCATTTTCTCAACCTTGCTTGCATGCTATCATGCTAGTTAGTTGGTCCACGATTTTTTTACGGACTTGTAATGGCAATACACTGTTATGATTTATATCAAACTATGTAAGTGTGCCCATACTAATGTGCATGAAATTTAAAAAGGGTGTGATAAATATTTATTTATTGCAGCTTTTGTAGATGTGTCCATAGAAGAAACTGTGCAGAAGAATGCATTTGAAAGATTTAAAGATGTTGATGAATCAAGTTCATTCAAGGAAGCCCGGGCTCCAGCAGAAGTGAGTTTTTAAGATTCTAGTTTTTGCTAAAGATACTTCGTGATTTGTCTTGTCCTTAATATGTAATAACAATGGACATTATTGAAGGCTTCTCCAAATGGAGCTCCCTTTAACCAAGGTTTCGGCAATTCACCAGGTTCTCAATCTGAAAGTAAGTAAAGAGTCAGTTGAAATTTGTTTAATATAATTTACATATCTGCTTTATTGCTGGAAAACCCTGTGTAGTGTGATACATCTATACAAGCTTAATTTCAAGGAAATGCAAATTCACGATTTAGACCGCCCCTGTTAAATAAATGATTGTTCGTGTTATTATGGTTGTATTCATTTATGAAGGATTATGTATACTACCATTGTCTCTATACTTTTGATCTTTTATATAAAAATCTTTCTTTTCTTGTCAATATCATTTACTTTTTGACTCTGATTACAGATTTTAAGTGCATGGGTTGAAACATTGTCATAAATCAAATGAGTAATTCCTATAGTTGTTTTCTTCTCTGATTGACATTTTTTGTTATGATGAAACACACTGTGTTCTTTCCAAGTTGTCTTAAATGAGCTGCTGTATGGATTAACCAAATGATCTTAATGTGACCTTTTTATTTTTCTTTTGGATAGGAAAATCAGTCTTATCGGTGGACGCTTTAGAGAAAATGATGGAAGACCCAACAGTGCAGAAGATGGTTTATCCGTAATATTAGCTCCTTTTATCTTTTAGTATTATCATTTTCCGTTTCTAGTGAATACAGACAAGTTTTAAACTTCAAGTAAATCCTAGTTTTGAATGTATCAGAAAAGGTTCCATAAAATATAAATTGTAAAAGTGTGTTTTTTGTCTGATCTTAGAAATTCTGATGACAGTAGTACCAATCACCAACAGTACCTCTGATACTTTACATTGGACTTAGAAGTAGTTCCTCTCTATATTTTCATATTGAACTACTTTCGAAGTTGTGATTTATCTTAAGATCTACTGAAGCTCTTAATTGTTTCTTTCCCACATTCTCTTGGATATTTTTGCCTCAGGAGTTTTCAGCAAAAAGCAACGCTTCTGTTTAAAGTCTTACCTTTCCAATTAACGTCATTTATCTCCAAAAGATAATGTATTAGGCTTGCTACTGCTATTTGCTATTCTTCCTTTTACCCCCCAATAAGTATGCTACAGCTCTTTTAATTGTTGACCATTGAGTGGAGCTAGTTTGTACTCCCCCTGATTCCTATTCTCTAATATATAACAGATTTCAATGTGTTTTGTGTCCTGGTCGCATGATGAAAGTTTATATTTTTTCATGTTTGTTTAATGTTTATATTATTCAATTTCCTCCCCTTGTTATCCAAAAGAAGCTCATAATTTTTTGGTACTGTTGCAGCTATTTACCTGAGGAGATGAGGAACCCTTCTACCTTCAAATGTAATTCTTTTAACAATAACAATTTTCTGGCTTCTGGTTATATGCAATGTTAATCAAAGTTTTAAGATTCATTATAATGTGCTGACTGTAATTTTCTTTGTTTAGCACCTTCGTGAAAGTAACTAATGCATGACCACATTGGGGCTTATTGGTATTTACATGTACAATACCGTTTACATATGACACATTTATAAGGGTGTCTTTTCATTTGTTACCAGTTCTAAATAATATAATGGAAGCACTTCTGTAATTTTATGTTAAATGAAGTTTGTTAGTCAAAACTCAAAAGTCATGTCTCATTTAACCAGTAGATGTTCATTTTTACATGACATGATAATAAGAATTGCCAGTGTATAATAGTTGCTGTACTGTTGCTTCTTTTGATAGGGATGCTGCAGAATCCTGAGTACCGTCAACAACTTGAACAAATGCTGTAAGTTCTTCATATTGTATCTTCAGAGCCATTTTTTTTTTCTCCGCCAATATTCTCATGCTCCATGGATCCAGGTGTTATGATTTGTAAAAATAAGGGTATTTTTACTTTTAAAAAACATTTTCTATTTTTCACTTTTAATTACAAATATGCTTTCCAAAAAGTAAAGGTTTGTCTTTCCCTTTGTTTTCTATTTTCAAGGTTTGTATAGGAAACAATGAAAACAATAAAAGTTTCACTGTTCTTGTAAAAAAAACATCACTGTTTCATATGCAAATCTTTGAAAACACAATAAAGTGAAAAGGCGGTACGTTGGTATATAAAGTGAAAATAAGAAATGAAAAGGCCCTAAGCTTTTGGCGAAGTGCTTACTTACATTGGATTGTCTGATGATTCTACAAAAACTAGTTTTCTGGTGTATAGATTGTTTTTAAGGTAGGATGCTGTTTTACTCTGTTTTGAAAACTCGGTGCTGTTTTACTCTTTAATGTTTTTGGACACTCACAAAACAGACTCTTCTATTTGTGACCCATCTTGCTCATGTTTTTGGATACTCACAATCCACTGATTCCAGTTATTAGCTTCATATGGATTTTTGTGAAATACGAACTAATAGTTAAATCTCTTTTTATCCTTTACCCAAAAGAACCTCACATTTGGAATTAGGATAAATGGTGGTCTTGGAGGAAATGACCATTGTCTTGCTTTTGTACATAACCTTCCATCTAACCTAAGATAGGGGGAATGCCCGTACTTACCGTCCGACTTTGCTGTTTTAAGTTTCTTCTCTTATTCCTTTTGCCCTAGGTTATTTATATATATTGCTATATTTTCCGCTTTTTGTGTTTAGGATTCATATGCCTTATGAATTATGATAAGTGTTCATGCTCCACCGCTTGTGTGGGCCCCCCGTCAATTCCTTTGACTTTGAGTTTCATTCTTGCGAACGTACTCCCCAGGCGGTATACTTAACACGTTAGCTACAACATTGCACGGGTCAATACACACAGCCGCTTAGTATCCATCATTTACGGCTAGGACTACTGGGGTCTCTAATCCCATTCGTGAGCTTACTTTGGACTGGATTCCTTCTTATTTTTCTCTCAAGTGTCATACTATGTACTGCAGTTAGATAAATCAATGCATTTTTCAGTAATATAATGGTATACGAATTTCTCCCACTTATAGTGATTCATGCATCTTTTCTCTTTTTCCTACATGTTTGGTTTCAGAAACAACATGGGTGGAGGCACTGAATGGGACAGTCGAATGATGGACACCTTAAAGAATTTCGACCTTAATAGTCCTGATGTTAAACAACAATTTGGTACGTTTTATTATTATTATTTATTATGCCTCATATTTTAAAAGACATGTCTGTTTTGAGAGGTTGATCAATTTGTTAATGCTTTAAAAGTATGAATCTTTCCACCTTCTCTTCTGTATTTTCTAACATTTTGCATTTTCACTTCATCAGATCAAATTGGGCTTTCTCCAGAAGAAGTCATTTCAAAGATTATGGCCAATCCTGATGTTGCGTTGGCTTTTCAAAATCCTAGAGTTCAAGCAGCTATCATGGATGTATGTTGTTTTAATTTAAGTACTTCACTTCATTAATATTTCAAATAAATCTCTGAACGCTTCTTGTTTTGATTGCAGTGTTCACAGAATCCACTGAGTATTGCTAAATATCAAAATGATAAGGAGGTATGATGAATACTTATTTGACTACATTGTCTTTCATTGAAGCATGTTTGCCCCTTGTATGTTGAACATAAATAATTTCTACTCTTACAATATTTGGCTCCTTGTTGTACATTGAATCTGACATTTAGCATCTTCCTATTACATTTCAGGTCATGGACGTCTTCAATAAAATATCCGAACTCTTCCCTGGGGTTTCAGGCCCCCCTTGATTAATTATTTTGTTGGTCAAGTTATCTGCACCTTTCCTGATGAGCAATGAGATTAGCTAGATGTGTCACCATAAGGAAATGTGCCAAAACTCCTCTGGTCATGGTTGTATACTGAAGACTCATGGTTCCAACTCCATTGTGATATACAGATAATAATAACTGTGGCTTGATCTAAATTGTTGCCATAGTTGAATTTTTGTTTTTCTAAAATAGTTGAGATTGTACATTATTATTTTAAACTCTTATTTTTGAGTCATTGTATCTGAAGTATGATTTCTTCTCTACTGTGGGAGTTCCTCGATTTAGCTAATTTGAACTTCAGTTTTACGCTACCTGAAAAGATGAGTGTAAATGCTCCACATAATCTTTCGTAGAATATGCTGCATGAGTTTGAGCTACTAGGCAACAAAGTAATGAAAAATAATCACGGGTTATTCGTTGAACAACAATGTTCTCAGTATTTCTGTTAACTCTAACTTCGTAGTTTAACATCGTAGTTAGTTCGTAAAAGCAACTCCTATGTGATCAAGAACAAATGTTACATGTTACTAAACTCTACTATTAATCATATATGAATCTGTGTAGACATTTTGGCTTATGACAGAAAGTCCCTGATTTCTTTTACGAGTTATTTTTTTGGTAAATTCTTTTTGATCCAAACAAACACAGAATACTGGTTAATATAACCATGGTATAAATTTAAATTTCCACAGAATAAAGAGAAGCAGAAAATGTAATGTGTTTAGTGAAAAAAAACAAAAAATGTAATGTGGATGACATTGACAAAAAACAAATTTAATAGTAGTTTATTAACATAGTGGGGTCAGGTGGATCTGACAACAACATGACCCTTCAATGGAACCATGCTTTACTGCCCGCCCTACCCGTGCCACAAAATTTGAATTCTTTCTCTTTCTCTTTCTCTCTCTCCATCACAAAGTTACAACCTTTTTCTAAAACAAATTATTGGACAGCAATGTTTGGGAGACACACCCTTGTTGAAATTCAAATCTACTCTTTTTTCTTTCTCTTTTGAGCTTCCCACTACTATGAGCCTTCATTTTTCTTCAACTATCTCTTTCTCTAGTTCAATTCAATAGTCCAAATCCAAACCAAATCATTTCATGGGTACATGTTTGAGTAAGAAGAAAGAGTCTTGTACTTCAACCAACTCTCTTGTTGAGACAAAGTCAACCAAAACAACATCTGTTGAGTTTGAGTGGAAGAACAACTCTTCTTGTAAGAATGGTATCACAGTGTCCAAACCAGAAGTCAAAACTCAACCAGAAGTGAAGTTGAAGAAGGAGAATAACAAGAAACATGTTGATTCAGTACAAGAACATAAAGGGCAAGTTAAAAAAGAGATTTTTATCATCAAACATAGGAAGAGTCATGATGATAAAGACAGAAATTCTAGTATTGAATCATCTGAGTTAATGGGTATGAGAACTCCAAGCTGTACTAAAGAAGATGTAGATGCAATTCTTATACATTGTGGTAGACTCAGTAGAAATTCTTCAGGTAAAGCTTCTTCTTTTAGGGAACAAAGGAGGAGATTCTCAAGTTCAAAGAGAAGTAATGATTTTGATAACTGTGATAATGATGCAATTTCCAATGAGAATGGTGATTGGAAGGAACCTGCGGAGAAGCTTCACCAGCACCTGCAATCTCCAAGGTCACTTTCAATGGATAGAAATAGAAGAAGAACACCAAGTAGGGAAAGAGAGCAGCAACAATGTTCTACCAGCAGAGAGAGGAGAATTAGTATATCACCTGTAAGAAGATATTCAGATACAACCACAACAATCAATCCAAGAAACAATACCAATACTAGTTCTATGCCTGCAAAAATGGTATCTGTTCCTGCTACTGTTACATCTCTTGTAATGGATAAGAGTTATAATAATGGTTGGGGAGGTGGAGAATCTGCAGCTGGCATCAAGAGGATTACAGTTAGGAGAAATGTCGGTTCACCGCGTTCTCAGTCTCCTGCAAGAGCAAGTGGGAATGCAGTAAATCAGCAGCAGGAAATATCATTTAGCCGCAATTCGTCGAGGAAAAAAGAAGAATCGCCATACAGAAGAAATCCACTGAGTGAGCTTGAATCTAACTCCCTTGCTATTCCACATTTAACAACCAACTGCAACAGCAGCAGGGCGCAAAGCAGATCCAAAAAGGAAGTAGAAACAGAAGATAATCAGGTATCCACTTTGAGAGGCAAAAGTGATTTTGAACATATAAAACTGATTTTGACATGCAGGTGTTATCAAGTATAATTTCTTTTGCCTCTAAACAGCTTCAAACTTGAAGCTGTAGTTTCAAGTTATTGACTCAACATCATTTTTAGCTTCAAATTTAGTATATAATCCAGTTTTTACATGAATGTGTATATAAACATAAATCAATTTTACAAATCAATTAATTCAAAATTTCCACTGCAAAACCAAACATATGTACTAGGTAACATTTGGTTCATAGTTTATTAGCTTGAAAGAATTGACACCTAGTAATTTGAGTTTGTCCTATTTATGTATGTGATTGATGTAGTGGAGTTTTAATATTTTCCCCTCCATGCTTCAGAAACCAAATGCCAGCAGAAGTGCATTCGACAAGTGCGTGGATGTGAATTGCAAGCCAAAATTACAACAAGACGAAGATGTCAAAGTGAAGTCTGCAATAATTGATAATGTTGTTATCAAGACAGTGGGACCACAAGTGGTTGAAAACCTAAAACCCCAGACATTAACAAGAACCAGATCTTCGAGGAGATCGCGAGACTTAGAGTTAGACCTCAGCCCTGAAGCTTTATTTACTCCTCCACAGTCATACACCTCACTACTGCTTGAAGATATCCAGAACTTCCATCAAAAGAACACACCATCACCACCACCATCTGTTTCTCTCCCAGCTTGTGTCGCCAGAGCTTGCTCTATCCTTGAAGCTGTTGCTAATCTCAACTCCAATACAAGCTCAAACTTCTCTGGTGTTGGGGAAAGGAGAAATCCACCAGGTTTTCAGTCCAGTAGGAGTGAGTACAATGTTCCATTGGATACTAGTAATAGTTATGGGAAGAGTGTGGCAGATACCAAGGATCCAATTGTCGAGTCTGAGTTATTTGTTTTTGATGATATGGTCGATTCGAGCTTACATAAGTTCGAGACAATGGATAAGGGTGGTTCAAACGTGGAGGAACAAGAAGAGTCTTCAGGAAGTAACAGCTTAACTGTCAGTAGTTCAAAACTGCGGCGTGGCATTTCTTCTTGGGAACCCAGTTCTACTGATCCAAAAGATTGCTGGACTGTTAGAACAAACAACGGAAGAGAGGACGGTCAGAAAAGTCCATTAGGCTTGGAAGCAAGGGTGTCTCCTGTAGTAAGGCGAGCCCACATGGATGGAGCAAAGAAGAAATTGAACAGCAAAACAAGAGCGTGTGATCGACAGCATGACAATGAGACGGGGCATGGCAGGCTTGGTGCCAATAATGTTCTTCACATGAAACCAGTTGTCTCAGCAGCTGCATCCACATAAATCATAAATGAATTCACCTTCATGTTTTGTCATTATTAGTCCCATGAGTTTTTGATGTTCCTTTTGTCTGGCATTGCAAACTCTGCAACCAGTTTTCATTTAATTAATGTGAATACTCTATGTTGTTTTCACTTGTAACAGCATTATGTTTCTTTATTTCTTCAAATCAGAAATGCATAAAAAGGATCATTTCCATTTGTAATTAACTCAGACACTTAAGGGGGGTGGAATGGAAAGACAACAAACAATATGGTACTGGTATTTCCTATACGGTGGTCATTACTCATTTAGTCCATAAGGCCTACCAGAACTACATAAAGGCAATAACAATTAGGAAGAAATTGTCTTGGGCAAGGGATAAATTCAGCTAATTTCATATTGGAAGAATAAGTGAAAAAATATTCAGCTCCTAATTTTTTTTTTTATAAAGATATCAGCTCCTAATTGATCATGTACTTGCCTAAACATTATGTGATTCTTTTGGCTGCCCAAAGTATCCGCAATCATAAGTCAGAGACTAATCATTAAAACATATAGAGATCAATTTAAGAAACTGAACTTTCCCATTAGTTAATATTTCCACATTTATTCCGCCAAATCCAATAATAATAATAATAATAATAATGTAAAAGAAATCATCTTTGGGATTAAGAAACAAATCCATTATATATCACAAACTCAGCACTAACCCGAGATGTAAATTTCATTTGTGATCAACAATACACCACATACAAAACTTGCCATAAACAAGTCATAATCTATACATTCTTATTCAGTCCTAGTGTAACAGTAAATTCGTCTTCTTTTTTTTTTGGGTACAGTAGACCCATCATACCAAGAAAATTTCTTTAGAAACAATATTTCCCTTGTATAAGGTTTGTGTTCAACTCTGATAACTTACAATCATCTGCTATAGATTGTGTAGGAAAAGACTTGAAGCTTGAATTAACAACTAATCAAAATTGTCTTTACAATGTAAGGTATGATAGCATTCCCAATTTGAGTTCTTGGCTCGTTGGGTTAGGTTGAAAGAACCAGCGGAAAACTGAGTAATTCTTTCTGAAGTTAACTATGTATACTGCAGCTAGAGTGATAATGGCTCCAACAAGCTGTACAGGCGAGAAGGTCTCACCAAGATACAGAAACCTAAAATACCAAACCAAAAATGTGTAAACAAAGGTCCTCACAAAGAAACATAAACCTTAAATTTGACAGAAAATGTGTGAATTTGCTTGAGGAAATACCAGTAGAAAAAAGTTATGGTCTTGCATTTGCAAGTATAATGCTTCAATAAATTATGAAGGATGACATTGAGTTGTTATTTTGTAAATAAAATTTATTGTTGTAAAGGATGGTTACCGTTTTCCTCTTAACGACCTTACAGGTAAAGAAGTGCTATATCACCGTTTTCCTCTTTTCATTATTGTGCAGTCTTACATGAAAGTTGAGGTAAACATTTGGGTTAGAAATGCAAGTAAACCGAGCTTGGTCAAGCTACCTGCAGTGCATCACAAATGCAACATCAGTAATAATATGGTGCATTCTTTAAAGGTTGCTATGGATTTTGTGAAACAAAAATAACAAATCTGCAAGTGTACAAAATAGTCAGAGATGATCAATAACACTGATTACAATTTGGAAGAAGAAATGAGCCGTTTTGGACTAAACATGAATGCTTCAATTCCAATATTTTAATGATGATAAAAGAAGAGAGATCATGACAAGAAAGATATACAGACCTCTATTAGCATTTCCAAAAATGGACTTGTAGATGAGTGCCAGTATACCACTTGAACTGTACTCTTCAAGATTCCCACTTACATCAGGGTCATTGTTAAAATTTTCAATTGCCATAATGGTGAGACCACCTATAACCATATGCTGCAACAGGAACAGGAGAGCAGAGTTTTGAACCAAGCTTATAGAGAGTTCTTAAACCACATTATACCTTTCACATGCCCTTTCCTCTTATCTTAAACAATTAGCTTTTTTTGAAAAAATAATATGTAAACGTTGAAACATTGGCTGAAATAAATATTTTTGCAACTATAATCAGAGGATACATTGAATAGAGTTCAACATATCCAAATTCATACTCTTGTAAATTTGACATAGTGTATGGTTTAAAACTGTAATGCAAAGTAGCATGATGACACATCAAAACAGTGCAAGGATAAATATAACTTTGTAAATTTGAATAAATGCATGCTTTAGAATTGAAAAAAAGAATACTAATCATTCAGAAACATAAAATTATCAAAATATTATCAAATACTGGAGACAATGAGATATGATGTGCATAGTGGTGAATCAAGAAACATGCGAATGGATTATTTTTTTTTTGAAACGGACATGCGAATGGATTATACCTGCGGTGTTAGGGCTTTTGGATGTATAGCTGTCTAGTGATCCAACCCTCTAACAACCAACATCATTCTAATTTTCTCCATATCCTCTAATTTGCCTGCATTTTCATAGATCTTCATAAGAAGTACAAAATTATGTTCATTGTCTGGCTCTAATTCAAAAAGCTTGTTTGCAGAAATCTCCCCTATAGTTACATTTCCATGCAAAAAGCATGCATATAATAAAGCTCCCCACAAAGTTGGTCCAGCAGCCTCAGAACCCATTCCGCCAACAATGAATCCATAAGCCTTTTCAATCAGTCCTGCTCTACCATATAGGTTAACCATACAACCATAATGTTCCATTATTGGTTTTATTTTATACTTTTCACACATCAAAGCAAACAATCTCTCTCCATCATTCACCAAACCTAAATGGGCACAGGCTGATATCAATGAAACAAATGTTATTTTATCAGGCACTTCACCAGCTTCCTCCATTTTCTCAAAATAAGTGATGGCTTCTGGGTGTTTACAATGAGCAGATATTATGGAATTCCACGAAATAACATCCCTTTCCGGCATTAGATTGAATATTGAACGCGCCTTATCCAACTTTCCATGTTTGGAGTACCCAATGATCAAGGAATTAGCAATAGACAAGCTCCATTCAACACCTTGCCGGATCACCCATCCATGAATTTGGACCCCAACATCCAGTGATGACATGCCAGTAAGAATTGTGGATATAGAAAAAAAATCAGGTTTTTCCCCTTCCAAAAGCATTTGGCGAAAAATGTTCATTGCCTCAACCTCAACACCATGACGAACATAAGCTGTGAGCATTGAGTTCCATGAAACTGAGTCTCTAAGAGGCATCTTATTAAAGACCTTTCTTGCCTTCACAATGTCACCACACTTAGAATACATGTCAACAAGTGCATTAAGAACAAACACATCATCACCAAACCCAGAACGCACCACATGGCGATGCACCTCTTCCCCAACTTGAACCAACCCAATTCCACCACAAACTTTAAGAACCCGAGGAAACGTAAACAAGTCAGGTTCAACACCCTCTTCCACCATTTGAAAATAAAGTGCAATAGCATCATCATAAAGACCCAATTCGGCATATCCAGATATAAGTGAATTCCAAGGAAATGCATACAAATCCCTCTTAGTCATTTGATCAAACAGGTCATGTGCATCATCCATATACCCAAATGAAGCATACAACCTAACAAGTTTAGATGATATACCAACATTTTTATGCACAAGGGTTGGTGGGATAAGACGGTGAAGCCGGATACCATGATGAATAGATCGAAAACGGTAGCAAGTTTCTAACAAAGAAGCATATATTTCAGTATCAATTAGAATGCCTTTCTCTAGTGAAGCTTCAAGGTCATTGAGAACTTGTTCAAGTGCTTGAATTTTGGTTTGAGGATATGGTTGTTGGTGAATGAGAAGTGGAGTGGGTTTTGATTGTGGGTAAGAAAAAGTGTTTTTTGATTTTTGGGTTTCCCATTTTCTTAGTTTCTTAAGTTTTTTGTTGTCGGTGTTGTTCTTCTTCTTAGCTGAAATGGAGGTGTAGAGGAGTGGTAATTTATCAGTTGAATTGTACTCTTTGAGGGTCCCATTTGAAGAAGGATCGTTGGTAGAGGTGAAAGAATAGCGGCGGGTAGTTGTGGTGACGGCGGTGAAGGTAGTAGAGCACCAGCATGACGACGCCATGGCCACGACGGAAGTGAGTGGCGTCTGATACCAGAAGATAAATTGTGGTTGTTATAACTGCCAAATGCACTTATTATTATTATATATTTTTTTTTTAAGGAAAATACACTTATTATCGAAAGGACAAAACTTACATGTATTTCTTACTTTTCCTCTCACAAAGAGATAGTTTTTTTTATTACAAAATAATTTTTTTTTATTTTTTCAAAATGAAAAAACACAAATAACTACATCTTTATGAGTGGAAAAATAAAAAATGCATGTAAGTTTTGTTCTTATCGAAGAATACTTAAATGGTGACACTTGGGCAACAAATCGTTGCTAAAAATCCCAATAAACTTTCGATCACTTGACGAGGTATACAACATGCTACTCCCTCCGTCCCATTTTCATTGCCACATTTGACTATATTGCATTATTCACATATATTGTTTTGACCATATTTTTCTACTAATAAATAAAAATAAATATTAGCATATAAGATGTTGGATTCGTCTCGATGAGTATTTTTAAAATATCAAATTTTTATAATTGTTACTATAATACAATTAAAAATATTAATCGTCAAAGTTATACATCAACATGCGTGAAACAGTCAACTGTGTCAATCAATTTGGAACGGATGGAGTATTATCAGTTTAGCTGAAGGATACTGATACAATTTTCGTGTTGGATTTGGGAATTCATCATTGTGGTTTATTGATAGGACACAATTCGGTCTTCTTTGTTAACCAGTTCTGTTTGTTAATATCAGTGATACAATTATGTGCTTGAAAGATGCGTTGCATGAGTGAAAATTGGTTTTGCTCTTGTCACTATGATATAATCCGATTATGGATTACATACATCAACTTTTAGCTCCTAACATATTAGATTTAAGGGTCTTGCTAAACAGTATCCTCGAGATACTTTTTAAGCATTCTATTTAAGGAAATAATTTATTCAAAAAGTAAAACATTTCAATTTTCAATGCGTTGATTTCACACATTTTCATACAAGATTCACATAAACTTACTAATTAAGGTGCTTAAAGAGTGCTCCGGAGTCACCGTTAGTGTTTAGCATTTTCCTAGATTTAATACTACAAGATGCATGGACTTGGAAACATACCAAGAAAGATATTTATAATTGTTTGAGTGGATACTATTGACTTCTTCACCATAATAACCATAATAAACATTGGGATGTTAATTGTAAAATGAATTGGCTCTGTCTCTGGCGTCTTAAAGTGTCAGCAAAATTTTAACTTTTTTTTTGGCTTTGTTTTCATAATGCTCTTCTTATTAATCCTCGTCGGGATCAATGCAACATGATAACTTCTTGAAGCTACGTCCGTTTCTCTTTATCCACAGAGGATATTATTCACTGCTTATGTGACTACCCGCATTCCATAGAGCTTTGGTTTCGTTTTGATATCACCCGCTATCATAATTTTTTCTCACAAATTGATGTTAAAAAGCTTTGACTTTATGACATGACATGTGGTGCCTCCTCAATTTTGTTTGTTGCATGTCTATAACATGTTTGGTGTTGAAGGAATAATATTATTTTTTAGGACAAACATTGACGTATTCATGAGGTGGTGCATAAGACTTTTGCATTGCAAGATGAATGTGTGACTTACTATCGTCTTGGCCCATTTCAAGCCCTCCTTCTGAAGGTACTCTCAAACTAAATGTAGATGATAGTCTCCTAGAAGACTCATTGTACTTGGTGTTGGAGGGGTTGTTCGCAACCACGAAAGGAATTTTGGAGGAATTGTTCGCAACCACAAAGGAGATTAAGTGACTGACTTTTCTCATTATGAAGTTGGGGGTGGTACATTGTTGGAAGTTTGTGAGAGCGATTGTTTGAAAGTTGTTGAACTGTTCACTATTGGACACGATAATACTTTCCAGGTCTATTCTACAAACATCTTTCACATTATAGATGTTTTGTACGAAACTAATAACACTACGCCATGTTCTTTGAGAATATATATATATATATATATATATATATGCGAATTTTATGACAAATAAGATATCATATTCAAATTGTTCTACCAAATTTACTTTCCACCTAACTTAATTATGCTTAAAATTTACTAGCTTATACTTATTTTATTTTTTTTGTTGGTTTTTCTTTGTTTTTTCTCTTACTTTGTAACACCCAAAAAAAAAATGATAGTTTAGAAAAATAACAAACAATATTTTTTTTGTTTATTATAACAAAAGTAAAAGTAAAGACTAAAGAGACAATCTATTCCAAAAAAAAAAAAAAATTAAAGAGACAATCCTCTTTTTTTACCACCTTTCTTTACTCGGTTCGTAAAGACATACAATCATTTATTAAAGGTTTTTGCTCAATTATGCTGGAATGGTTTTATTGAAGGAGTTGGTTTTCTAATTGTCACCATTCTCTCTACTGTTACATATCGGTGCCGGATGTCACAATGTTTGCATAGGATGACGATGGCGTCAATCTCCTTTGCGTGATCACGGTAGCAAATGAAAATCCCCATAATGCTATAAATTATATGCTCTGAAACAAATCAATTTGTTTCCATCCGTCAATAACAATTGAGCCTCAGGTGTTCGACGAAATGTCAACCCGAGTTTTCATGAAAAACAGGTTGATGAGTGTAATGGGCACTCATATTTTGAACTTCCTAACCAAACACAAACAACAGCAATCACTATTTGTTTCCATTAACATTCGATCAAAGACAACGTCTGTCCAATCCGTAGAATTGCGAGCTAGAGATGCCACATTTGAGAAACTAATGGATAAATATAAGAACCTTCTCAAAGTCATTGCTATTCAAGACCTTATCCTTGCTAACCCCAAAAACCAATCGGTCTCTGTTGATTTCCTATCCAATCTCTCCCAAAGGCTCCATCTTAACCGCGGTGCCACTGCCTTCCTCCGCAAGTTTCCTCACATCTTCAACATTTACTATGAGCCTTCCAAGTTGCAGCCTTTTTGCAGGTTAACTGATGCAGCTCTTGATGTCTCGCGTCAGGAAGCTGAGGCCATTAATGCTTCTTTGCCTCTTGTTGTTGAAAGACTGGTTCGGATATTGTCCATGTCTGCTTCCAAAACGGTTCCTCTTAGAGCTATTTTCAAGGTTTGGAGGGAGCTTGGCCTTCCTGATGATTTTGAGGACTCGGTTATATGTGCTAATTCTAGCATTTTTCAGCTTTGTGATGCGGATGAACTGAATACTCATTTGTTGAAGCTGGTTGGTGATGTTCCCAGAAATGGTTTTAGAGCTGCTGTTGAGGATTGGAGGGTTGTTGAGTGTTGTAAAGAGGATTGCACTGTTAATAACATGGAAATGCTGTATAGTTTCCAACAACGGTATCCTCCAGGGATGCGGTTGAGCAAGAATTTCAGAGCCAAGGTGAAGGAATGGCAGAGTTTACCTTATATGGGGCCTTATGAGGTGGTCAGTGAGCAAAAGAAATTGTCTAAGCATGCAATGATGGCAATGGAGAAACGAGCGGTGTCCATTGTTCACGAGTTTCTGAGTTTGACAGTGGAGAAGATGGTGGAAGTTGAGAAGATAAGCCATTTTAAAAAATGGTTTGGGATTGATTTTAATATAAGGGATCTGTTCCTGGACCACCCGGGGATCTTCTATTTGTCAACTAAGGGAAAAAGGCACACTGTTTTCCTAAGGGAAGCTTATGAACGCGGGTGTTTGATACACCCAAATCCTGTCTATGATGCAAGGAGAAGGCTACTTGATCTTGTTTCTTTAGAACGTCGGGGTTTACCTTCTGTTAATTCCAAGTTGCAGGATAAAAGCAGTAGCAATGAGGTTGAACAAGGGGAAAACATGCAAAAACATGATTCGTTGTCATCTTTTGACTAAAGCATCATTTCATTACAGCTTTGTGTCTAGTTTTCTTGTATCATGACAACATTTTTAGTTTAGTTGTACTACAATTCCAAGTTTGGTTGAAGTTAATTGCATTTTGAGTTTAACTTCAAATGCATTATGTGTATGTATTTTTTCCTATGCTATTTGTAATTGTATATCATTTTCCCTTCTCTTATTTTGTGATCAATGGACATTTTCCCGTACAAACTGAATGTATTTCAATGTTTTACACTCATCTCTGAAGAGGCATAAGTAATACCTGCTGGGAATATAGTGCAGGGTGCTGATAGTGCAATTTTATCAGCATTCATTCTAAGCCCCCAGATAAGATCTTAATGAATACACAAAATAATCAATTCGACAGTGCAGGGCCTGCTGCGCCTACTAGGTCTGCAGGTTCACAATCTCAAGCAATTTCTGCACAAAGTGCATCTCAATTCACTGTCACAGCAGACATACCTGCAACAAAAAGTAGAAGCAGCGTTAGGCCTATCCACCAATGTTAAAGATGAAGCCGAAAGTATAGGATGAACCCACAAAAATTGGTCACATCCAATCTAATCATCTAAGCTCAGAATTCCCATTTCTTTCTTGTCGGATGACATATACTACATGTGCAATTTATACTAGTGATTTTGTGTCCACTATGACAGGTATCTCTTGTTGTAAGAATTTTGGTAAAAGTTGTGCCGCTTAGCACTACAATTTTATTATACGGCCTGGTTATGTGATTTAGTATTGTTTTATGTGTCTGTTAAGCTGGATCAAAATTTGAATTGGTATATGCTGAACTTCAATTCAAAGTCTTTATTTTTTTATAAATATTATCCATGTTGTCTTTCAACGACTGTTGTCAAATGGCTCAGCCTACTATAGGACGCTTTATTAGTCTTGCCATGAATACATGTAGCTTTCTTTTTGTTATGAACTTATAATAGCTTGAGTGAGTGTATGCTACTGCATTATTTTTAAGCTTTGCTTCCATGTAAGTATCCTATGATAAACTAGAGAGTGCTCTCTAAAGTGGAGTCAACTGGTTTAGTCGGCCGTTAAATGCGTCACGTGAATTTGTCTTCCAGTTTATTCTTGCTGACATGCTATAATGCTAGTCAGCGGGTCCACTTTTTTTAGTGATTTGTAATTGCAACATACTATTATGAATTATACATAATAGGAAGCGCGCCCATACTAATTTGCGTGAAATTTTAAAAAAATCCTGATATATATTTGTTACTGCTTTTGTAGATGTTTCTCCAGAAGAAACCATACAAAAGAGTCCTTTATAAAGCTTTAATGATGTTGATGAATCATGTTCCTTCAAGGAAACCTGGGCTATCTTAGAAGCGATTTTTTAAGATTATAGTTTTTGCTAAAATATGTTTAGTGATCTGTCATGTCCTTAATATGTAAATAGCAGACATTTATTGAGGGATTCTCAGAATGGAGCTCCCTCTAACGAAGGTTTTGGCAATTCACCAGTTCTCATTCTGCACGTTAAGTATATATGTGTTTGCTTTATTGCTGGAGAACCTTGTATAGTGTGATACATTTGTTCAAGGTTAATTTCAAGGAAATGCAATGTCACGATTTAGACCAGCACTGTTAAATAAATTATGATTCATGTTATAATGGTCATATATATTGATTTAATCTTGACATAATTCTCTAGTTTATGAAGGATCATGTATACTAACTTTTGTCTTTGTACTTTTGATCTCACTATCAAGCCTTTCTTGTCAATATCATTTACTTTTTGAAACAATATCATAAATCAAATATGAGTAACTACAAGAAGTATTGTTTTCTACTCATATTGACATTATAAGCTGCAATTAATTTAAACCTTTTTTGTCATCATGAAACACTGTTTTTGTAATTTTTGTTCTTTCAAAACTTCCTTAAGCAATTTTATCCACACTACGGTTATCTTCTATGAAAATATGAGTTGCTTTGAAACACATGTGATGAGTGATCTCGAAACAATTACGCCACTTGTAAACAAGTTGTCACGGAATAAAGCTAGAATATGAGTTGAGAACTCCACTCCAACCAAAGATTCTTCCGACCATTTTCATAAGGCAACTCAATAGAAGAGAAGACCGGTGCTTCTTAGAATAGAATTAAGAAAGCCCCACAAACCTTCAAATCGGCATCATCATTAACTTACCTAAAAAATCTTACCAAGACCACCCTCCAAAAGGGGAGAACAAACTTTACCATCATGAATATGCGGAAAAAAATTACAACCGATATATGCATAAACTTTTTTTTGGTTGTCTAGAGTCTTTTCAACTAGAAGTTAGAGACTAATCCCTCTATAGGTGTGAAGATTCATTTAAGGAACTGCTCTCTCCTGATAAGTGATATTCTATACACACCACCAGATAGTGATGGAACCCATGAGCACATGCTTATAACATATCAGACTAAATTTATCTGCCAACTATACGACACTGATAATGTATACCAAAAGCTAACAGTATAAGAATAGTGTTGCTAGTTAGATAATATACAACAATGGCCGCATATACTATTTCTGCATATTTTTGTCTGTTGGATTCAGAATCAAATTCATTATATATCACAAATTAACCAGAAATGTGTATTACATTCGTGTGATCAACAATTCACATTTACAAAACTTGCCATAAGCAAGTCATAATCTATACATTCTTATTCAGTCCTAGTGTAATACAAGAAATTTCTATGGAAACAAATTTTCCCTTGTACAAGGTTTGTGTTCAACTCTGGTAACTTACAATTTTTTGCTATACGTTGTCGAGAAAGAGGCTCAAAGCCTGAAATAACAACTAATAAAATATATATTTACACTATAAAGCACAATAGCAAGCTCAAGATCACATGTAACTCAAACTTCTCTCCTTAAAATCACTAGCCTTCCCAATTTGATTTCGTGGCCACTTTTTCTTTGGGTTAGGTTGAAAGAATCAGTAGAAAAATGACTTTATATTTCATTCTGAAGTATTTCTGAAGTTAACCATGTATATTGCAGCTACAGTAACACTGGCCCCAACAAGCTGTACAGGTGAGAAGGTTTCACCAAGATACAGAAACCTGAAATTCCAAAGAAACAATGTATATAAAGATGCTGACAAAGATACACAAACCTGAAATTTGACAGAGAACATGTGATTTGGCTAGAGGAAATGCCGGTGGCAAAAGGTGCAAAAAAGTTAAGATCTTGCAGGCTGGTACTGGGTTGTTATTCTGTTAAAACATTCTTAGCTGTTAAAGATGGTCGCTTTTATCTCCTGATTAATGACCTTACAGGTAAAGAAATGCTATATCACCATAAAAAAAAGCTTCAAAACCCGGTGACTATTTGCCATTGTTAGGCAGTCTTACCCGAAAATTGAGGCAAACATTGGGGTTAGAAATGTGAGTGAACTGAGCTTGGTCAAGCTACCTGCAGTGCATGTCACAAACACAACATCAATAATAATATGCTGTATTCTTTATGGGTTGATATGAAATTTGAAAACAAAAATAAACTTCAAATCTACAAAATAGATAAAATTGCATCAATATCAATAACAGTGATTGCAATGTGGGAGAAGAAATGAACCATTTTGGATTTAACATTGAGGCTTAAATTCAAATATTTTAATGAT